>CM032228.1:108792500-109042500 GCA_019009955.1 Riptortus pedestris | reverse complement strand
ACGGTAATAAGGAATTGTTCCCCTCTAGGCGGGAAGCGTTTGAAATGTAAACAAACAAGTCTGCCAACCCGATTCTCACCGGGAAGAAAAATAATTACTTTAATATATCAGAATATACCATATTATCTTGATTGAAAACTATTTACTATATCTAAATAGTACTGTAATTTATAATGAACCAGAATAATTTTTATCTCAATCAATCAAATTTAAGTAGTCCAAAAACTTAAGACGGGGTGGGGGTCAACAAAACATATTTGCATGTATCTCATATAATAATCGTCTCTTGAAAATAATATTTGGTATTTAAGGTTCGAATAATGTGGTTTATTACGTAACCGATTATTGCTAGTTTGACATGAGTAGAAGTAGGGGTTTGCTGACGGCTGAAAACTGTAAAATTCAAATATCTCGGTTAATATTCATTATACAGAACATATGTATAAAACAATATTTATAGATAATTAAATTTGCAATAAGATTGGTTCTATACAATTTTTCATTCCGACTTATAATAACGAAGATATTTCGTATTTTCAAATTTCCCCATTTAACCACCCCCCCCCTCCCACGGGCCATTAACGAACTTAATCTTCCGTTTTACATAAAACTATTAAATATGGAGTTTGGTAACGATCAAACAAAAATTGCGACCGCTAGAGCGTTAACAGACAACGGACCTCATTTTCATCATCTCCTAGGTAGGATCGATGGACATATGAGGAAACTTTTCAAACTCGCGTTATGAGTACGACTCCATTAGCTGATTTCCCTCAAGGGGAATCTGCTAAAACGTTATTTATTTATTATCACACCTCAGAGCACGTTTCAAGTTATCAACCATTTATTGCCAGAGTTTGATTCAGGATATAATTTAGTAAGTTCGTCATTGAAGAAATTGACTCGATGGGAATGAAAAACATGCGGCTGGGCTTACTAAGAGCATTAATAACTTAACTTTAGATACCTGATAGGGATAGGGGGGGATAGGAAGCTCAATGGTATTAAATGATTGTACATTTCATTTGCTTGCATTAAATCTTTAGTACAATACCTATTACTTCCTCTAGAAAAAAAAAATATAACCTAAACAAAAGTTGAAATAATTGTTTGTTTTTATCTTAACTTTTTCATATCGTCCTAGATTCTGTACAAATTAACTATTGATAATGAACAATATATTCAATTTGTGATAACTTTCTTCTAATAAATTAAATAAAATAGCTATTTTAAAAATGTACATCAAACCAATCTTGAACTGACTGTATAATCGATTTGTAATTAATGAAAAATAGTAAGGAATGGTGGTTGCAATAAATTTATGTAGGTCAGTATCATTGACCTTTTACAACCTTAGTCAGGGAGGGACCTTTAAGAAGGTTATAACCAAGGTCAGCCTCCACTTCATTAGCAGGTCACTTTCGTACCATAATGCTGCTATACTACCTAATTAGAAATTATACTATCAATGGTTTTAAGTATTCAGCAGACTTAGATCAGGTGAATCTTATGGAAATAATATAATGGTATAATCATATTTAACTATGTGTGTGTGTGTGTACGAGTTTGTTTTGTGAGCGTGTGAACTTGTCATATAATATTATAATGCATTTTAGATTGTGACAATTCATAATAATAAATTCAACTTGTTGTTTTAGCAGCAATAGCCTTGTATTTTCCATTTCATATTTCAAATGCGGCTTTCTTACTGAACATCGTACTACAATAGATACATAGTGATCAAGTAAAAGCCATTACAACAATGAAAAATTTACATGTCACCTGATTTGACAGAAACAAAGTTTTAACATTTTTTTTTTTGGAACAAAGTTCTCAGAATGAGGTTTTCGAGAAATTTTATCTTGAATTGATTAGATAATTGCTACAGTACAGAAGATTGCGTTAAAAAAAACCACCACGCACGGGCTGCGTAAACTGAGGGTGTATGATACACTACTGATCTCATCTCATCTAATATGCTCTATTTCTAAATAAAAAACCTGTGAGTAGAAGTGGTGGATTACTGATGAATGTAACAAGAAAGTACGAATAACTCGCTTAATATTGGAGTTATGAAAAAATGTATAAAACAACAATTGTAGATCATTAATAGTTTACCAAGATTGGTTCTGTAACATTTTTCTATTCGACTCATAACAACGGAGTTATCTTGAATTTTCTAGTTCCCCTTTCTCTAAACTCTCCCCTCCCCCTTATTCCTGGTCCGTTTTCAGCCATTGACGAATATGATTTTTATTGTTGACTAAAACAGTTAAATATTGAGCGTGGTAAAGATCAAATAAAAATTTTAGAGTTAAGAAGTAATAAATGCTTTTTGGAGACAAGAACTAGGTTTTTTTTCAGATTGAACACATTAAGTAAGTCAACGTTCATTTCTGTCTATATATGTTGAAAGTTTGCTATTAGAATACAGAAAAAAATACGTCACCATTGTAGCGGACTTTTTAAAGAAATATTACAATACAAAACCCATAAACCAAAATGAGCAAGATAAGATTCAAGAAACAATTAATTTGCTCCAATAATAAAAGAGATTGCTAGTGTGAATTTTTCTACTCGGGAGGCGGACTATACTGTGTTCATTAAAAGATAAATGCCTTAAATACGGTCGTACAATACTCCTGTGAAGATAGTAGTATCATTATTGAAATTCTTGTAAGAAATCCTTAAAATAATAATACACTATTCAGTAAAACTTGTCGGCATATTTGATGAAAATATGTGTTGAAATGTTGTCCAGGATATTCTTTGGCGTTCTTCATTACGTAAACGATGAAATGTTGACCCAATATATTTTGTTTGAGTCGGTCATTTATAAATTATTATTTCCAAAATATATTTACAATTTTAATAACGAGCTACACGGCATATATTTGTGCTCAAAATGTATTCGATTTCTTTCAGGCCCTTTATATTAGGCTCAATATAAGAAGCTATTAGGGAGGAACATTACTGGTTTTAGTGGACTGTTATAAAGTTAACTGCAAATGGAAAGCACAGAGCAATAAATTTCACAGTTACTTCTACAGAGGGGGTTATTCCCTGTGATATTTATGTTGGATGTTTGTTGGTTTAATGTTAGTCTTTGAGCCAGCTTCTATCAATAGAAAGGTTTTATGAGATGATTAAATTATTCCGTGAAATAGGGTACATTTAGTGTCTTTTTATGTTTTTTTTTCTTTGTGCTTCACATATTTTCGAATGCTTTGGAAACGTATGTTTGCACTGGTTTTCCCTATGGAGTTATACCACGTTGATGAACAACTCACTTAAATTTTCTTTTTATTAAAACTAATAATTTTCACCCTACTAGTCATTAACAATTCTACAAAAGACTGAAATCTTTATTATATTATTACGTTTATTATATACCAATTGTTATTTTTCATCTTGAAATAACATTAGTCTCTCTTCAGCTAAAAATAATTTTCATCTTTACTTATATTATGTCACAGTAAAGAAAAACTGTACGAATCAGTTGTTTTGATAACCAACACTGCACTGATTTGTTTATGCTGATAGGAAAAAATGAGATCATTGTATTAGGTATGGCTGAGATCAGCCTGGGAGAGAAGGGGTTGGAAAATTCAAAATATCTCCGTTGTAATGAGTCGAATTAAAAACATAACACCAATTTTAAATTCAGTGGAAAATTAGTGTTCAGAAAATTCAGTCTTAAATTTAGTGAAAACTATTGTTTTTAGGAACTAGAATATTATTATAGTTATTTGCAATTTTTGAGATTTATCCATTAGTAATTCCCCAATTCTTGTCATTCGATTTTCACTTTAAGTATCTCAGTTACTATAGATCTCCTGTCCAGCTTACTCATTTTAATTCCTGTGTCCTTAGAATCATTACTACAAGGAAAATAGAGATGAGATCATAAGCATTTAATTTCCTTGAAATGTCTGTTTTTTTTAAGGATGCAGCCAATCCATAAGTTTGATATTCATCTACGTATGTAGGGGGGTGGATATATGTAGCTGATATATCTGAAGGAAATGAAACTATTTTTTATTCATGTTATAATTGGGAGGAATATCATAAAAATATGGCAAAATTTAATAAGGATATATTTTTTATAAATAATAGAGTACGCCAAAATTACGAATATAATACTTTCTATGGTTATTATATAAATTTCCACCCAAAACAATACTTTTACAGTAGCCTAAATAGCTGAAAAGGCTTGTGGATGTAATTAGTTTCACACTGAGTAAAGTCGCAACTTACCACTTTCACAATAGTAAGCTTCTCACGTACTTATGGTTCAATTACCTCTCTAATACCAACACCAATATCAAGTCTCTTAAAGTGTTTAAGAAAGCATTTTTTGTTATAGTGTCATTAAGCTGTTGGAAGTTCTCAGCAGGAGCAGGTAGAACCGTAATACTTGAGCCAACATAACGTAAATTTATTTTCATGACACTAGATACGAATGTATTACATTGAAATGCTTTAACTAACATATGTAACATATAGTAATATTGCCCAAGGCTATTTGATGTTGGTCAAACCTAGAATCCTCCTATATATATATATATATATATATATATATATATATATATATATATATATATATATATATATATATATATATAAACATATACAAATTCTAGTCTAGCATTCGTATTTAGTTAGGGAAGGTATATTGGAATTCATGCCAGTAATAAGTTTTCGCATTTTCTGTTTTATTCAAGAGAAATTCTATTATTTACAATTAGATATTTTGACGAACTATTGATTGCTGTCCATCAGAACGACATTTCAAAACTTTTTAACAACAAATGCCACCAATCAAAGATTGATGTTTTCTCTCAAAAAGCAACTGAGAAACACCCTTGTCTTATTCGATGCACCATGGACTTATTACTCTCAAAATTTAAAAAGTCTGATACACTATCCATTCCATTACACACGTCAACGAATTTCTACACGGAAATCAGGAACACACTGTGTCGTATACCGATGGGTCTAAAACGAGAAGGGAGTTGGTTCAGCTGCAGTAACAGAGGGAGAGACATATCTGTAATCATACAGACACTGCCTTCTTGTTACAGCATTCTAGGAGCCAAACTCCAAGGAATTCTATTGGCCCTCAAGAATTACCACACATCATAAAGCGAACACATTATATCGTTTGTACAGATTCTTTAGTTTCCCTTCAAACACTACGAACAATTTACACAAATTACCCAATAGCCCAAAAAATAAAACATTAGCTTATCAGTCTTGATAAACACACTACATTCTATTGGCTACCAGGGCAGGAAAATTTAGGACAGAATGAGACTGCGGACTAAAAAAAGCAGAGGCCAAAAAAGCAGCTGAAAAAGTTAAATATGAACAAATAAACGCATTACATGAGGGCATTTCATGACAAACAGAACACCTCGTCTTAGATACATGCCAAACCGACTGTACTAACACAAGTACTTACCACAAACTACGAACTATTAAGAATATTATTTGCATGTGGTCATCAGGTTTCAGAAACTCTAGGAGAGAAGAAGTAGTTCTCTGGAGGCTTAGAATCGGCCACACTAAATTAACACATAATCCCCTATAACTTACAAAAAATTTTAAAAGCAGCCCACCTTAACAACATATTACGATTTCTACACAAAATTCAAATATAAGACCAAATTTAACAAACAAACTAAGTCTGTGGTGTACAACACGTTTTTAAATTATATACTTTGTTTTATTATATGCAGTTATATTAAGCACTAGAAAAAGAAACTCCTAAATATTTTAAAGATCTAAAGAAGGAAGTAAGAACTATTTTTAAAGGAAACAAATATCCGGAAGAACTGATAGAAAAAGACTTAAAAAAAAAAAAAACGAATAAAAATTTTTTTCGTGAACCATAATGGAACACAAAATGTGAAGGAAAGGAAGAAAAATAATACACTTTAGTCTTGACGTGTTCGCCGAGTTGGTAAGGTCATGTCTTTTTAAAATAGTGTATTATCACTGAAGAGACGTCATAGAGAACCCTAAACGTGTAGAGGAAAATTAATCAGTGATATAGTTCACGTGCTTTTTAGTCTATTGACCTTTGGCAATTTCTTTTTCTACGAAGATTGAATTGAGGCCCCATTTAACTATATATCTATCATAATAAAACAATATTAATGTCATGAATTGATAGTTACTTCTAAAATTGAAAGATTTCTGTATTATCTGTATGTACTTATAAGGCATTCTGCACTATATCCTCACCAAAGCAATTATACTTTTTTTAACTTTTTTTTAGAAGCTTCCTTCCGATAAACAGCCTAAATCTAATTTAAATTGCTATTAGCTAACGCAGAGTTTTATTAACTGAGCACCACTTCGTGATTTCCCAGTATCGCACGCAACAATCTCGGCAAACTTTCCAAGCTCATGGTTGTTTTTCTCATTTAGTAATTAAGCTAGAGCTGTTCTGAATCTGAATATTTTAGACCAACAAATATACAGCAATAGTACTTAACAAAACAAACACATCTAAAATTGTCTAGTAAGGATTATATTTACCTTTAATAAAGGTTTTGGACGCGCACAACATACACACACACGCGCGTGCGCCCGAGTACGTACGTATATTTTTATTCATTAAAAATCTCACTCTAGTTTTGCTGCCAAACATTTATCATGTGTGCAATCACATTCAAACTAAAATGTAAATACCTAGTTTATACAATTCAATATAATCCTAAACGCTCAAGTCTATTATTTGGTCAAAGTAGTAGTGGAACTCTACTTTTACTGATCGGATTTTAATTTAGAAATAGAGAATATGGGGTGAGAAGTGATCACTAGTGCCATACGTAATAAGAAATATACTTGGTTTACGCAGCCCTGCGTCTTTTATGTGGCTTGATATTTGGGGACTATAGCTATATAGATTGTTTATGCATTGATATCAGGCAAAAGTGCATGCAACAAAAATTACTCTATATAACAAAATCAAAAATATTTGAATGAGCATGATTGCAAAAAAAAAAAAAAAACGAATAGGATACGTAATCCCCAACTACAAACGACTTAACTCTTGTTCATATCTAGGAATATTAAAGTACTGTGTGTTACTTTAAATCGGATAACAGGTACTACAGGAAGCAAGTTTTATCGTATTAAGTTGAGGCATCAAAGTCAACAGTTGAAACTATAAATAAACATGAAATATCTAGAGTTTCAAAAAAAAAAAAAAAAAAAAAAAAACATTCCATGGGCGAGTTTACAATTAGACGTTTTACACACACACACACACACACACACACACACACACACACACACACACACACACACACACACACACACACACACACACACACACACACACACATATATATATATATATATATATATAGTAAGGTCAGCTTTGTATATAATCATTGAGGCTAGATATTATTCTGTTAAAAGCTGATTTGGGCCACTGGAAATATATCTGCTTCCCTCTTGATTATTTTCTTCTTTATCCATTCCTTGGCTTACTCAATTTTTTTCCTGGGCGACTGCGTTTTCCCGCGCTTGTTGATAGTTCCTCTTCTGTCCTGGCTTCCTCCTCAGGTTAAAATTCGACTTCTACATTTGACCATGATGCATTTTTTAACTCAAACCGTTTCATTGAGGAGCAGGCTTTTCTCCACCTAACTAAATAATTACGATGTAATGCGCTCAGTTGTCTCTTTATGTGCTCGTAAATTTTGTCTTTAACGTTTTCCGACAAATTGTATTGAATAAGTTGTTAAATTCACAGCTTGAATTTGAATTATAATTTAAATGACCTGAATCTCTTCTTGTCGCACTTTATTTGTCATACCTAAAAAAGTAATTAGTGAATAATTATAGCTCAAGAATATTTATTTACTACACAAAAAATAAAATCCTTTTTGACTACATCTAAATAAAAGTAGTAAATGAGCAGTTGAAACTCATCACATGAATTTGATTTATCTTTCTACCAATTGATCCATACTGTGGCTAAGTGATAGTATTAACATTTAAATACGTATCTGTACCATTATAAATGTAAAATTAAATGATTAAATAATACTTACCCACAAAATTGACTTAAAACTCGATCCACTAAGATACACAAAATACCGATATTTAATACACTTACAAAGCTTGCAATAAGTAACTGTGTACGATATGATTAGTAAAACAACACTGAACGTATCGCAATTGTCGAAAAATAAGGAAAGGAACTCTCCTCTTGATCCTACGGCTGACTTTTCCCTACTGGGAACATTACACCATTCAATTTTCAGATAGATCCTCTAACATTTGGCTCAAATGTCATTGTAAGGAATCGTGAGCAAACTTTTTCACATCTTTCCAAAATTGAATAATAGATGTCTAAAGTGTTTGTTTTCAAACATAAAAACCTAGTTCATATGGGCTGATATTATAACTGTTAGGATGTCCCTACATTGTGTATCCCACGTTTCATCAGAGAGACATAAATTAAAACTGATATATATATATATATATATATATATATATATATATATAATCTGTCGTTTGATAGGAACGTTGATCAATAAGGATCAAAAAGTGTCAAGATCGAGATGTTGAGAACTTGGAACTTTGAATTAATGTAGTTTCCAAAATCAGTATCTTATTTATGATTGAAATATATTTTCAAGGTTCAGGATTAATTTAGAAACAATAAAAACATACGTGGTTCAGAACAAAAAAAGTAGTTGTTTTTTTTTCTTTCGAATTTTTTGCACCATGACGAGGGAATGCACTGTGCGCCGTTGCAAAATGCTCTATCCTCAACATCATTATCATTTTTCAGACTACTTATATTGGTTCATTTTTGTTCACTATATATATTGACAAGTTTGCAAGAGACTTCTCACTGACCTGTCAACTTAGTTACAGCATCTTGCAAAACCAGTTTTCGCTCCAGTTCATTAACAAATTGAAGTTGCGTGTTAGCTGAGAAAATTATAGACATTAAACTCCTTTGGCACATTGAAAATGAAAATCTGGTTTCTCCTTACCAATGCGAATTTAGACATCAGTATTCCTCCCTACACCATATCAAACACATGGAACGTACTATCCTAGATGCCTCTTTAAGCAAGCAGTCAGTAAACGTTGAAAGGCCTATGACATGGTGTGAAATCGTTTAATTTTGTCAGCTCCTAAATTGGGTCATAACAGGATACATTCTAGTTTTTATCAAAAACTATCTCATCCAGAAAAAAATTCAGATTAGAATAGGTACTGCTATATCTGATGCATTCCTCCACGAGAACGTGGAGTATCTCAAGGAGTACTAAGCAAAACGAAAATATTAATAATGTCTCTCTTAGTATGGGAATGATCAAGAAACATGACAATATCTGTATATAATACTGCTTATTAGTAAATTTAATTTCCTTATTTATATTTTTTACATTTTATTGTAACAAAATTTTTAATTGGCGTATTTACTTTTTTTAGCTTTCAGTCTCCAGTAAACCCCACTACTCTTTGTAATAATGCGATTATCACACACATCATCTGTTACAATAATATTCTTATGTAGAGTTTATGATTTTAGCCGTTTTCACGTAGCTTCTTATTATAATATAAGAAATATTAATATTATTGTTAAAAATGTACGTTTCTACACAACACTCTTCACTTATTTCCTACATTAGCAGGGTGTATAAACTTTAATTTTATTTATTTTCTATTTATTTATTTTATTTTATAATTTTATTTTGGTTATCCCTTTTCCTTATTTTTTTATCTATTTAATTTTTCTTCCCCACCCCTTCTATAGTTACATTTTCATTTATATTATGTCCACCCTGATTTTTCCATATCGTACAATATCGTTTGCTTCATATATGACCCTGGCATGCCAATAACCCGTTTCAAAAATCACCGTTTGCCGTAGTTCATTCTTTTCCGATTTTTTGTTGTTGTTTTTTTTTCTTTTTTTTCCATTTCGCTTTTTTAATGACACTTTAATAATGAGTAAATTGCCTGCGTTGCGGAACTCATTTAAATAAATAATTACGTTAGTAACCGGTTAATTTTGTGTGAAATATCATGCTTATGTCTCTATCTTAATCATTGTGTTAAATGATGTAAAATGTCCAAAGTGCAGTGAAATGTTCAGGAGGAAGCCGCTAAAGGTTAGAATTACAGAGTTTCTCATCCTCAAGAAACGGCATCATGTTTATGCAAGTACTATTGAACCAGGAATTAAATTACAGCCTAACTTACCAGTTATTAATAACTCGATATTGATTAAACACCCACTCTCCTAACAGGCAGCCAACATTGACAGATTTAATTGGAAAGCTATACTTATGTGTCGAGAAATAGAATGTAAACACGAGAAGAATCACTTTAATATTTCATTTCTTATTTGTTATTCATTATGGTGATACCCGATGGATTTAACTATCAACGGACACTTTAATTTATCTTTTACTCTGGTTTTCATTATTAGTTGGTATATGTAAATTATGCCAATATAATATAAATATGTAAATATCAGGAATAATAGAGTTGGATGTATTTCCCCTTGTTGGCATTTCTTATGAACTAACATCAAATATGTAGTTTCGTTGACTTCCTCGCTGGGCTGAATGCTCTTCCCTCTCCAACGGTCTATTCATCATGCTTCATTGTACACATTTTCTACCTCTATGACTACTTTCCTGTCACAGTTCGGGATGTAAAATGTATAGCCAAACCAGTCAATTGTGACGAAAAGACCGCTGGAGCAAAAGCCGGTTAGGAGAAGAAGTAAAATCAAATATTAAAGAAAATTATAGAAAATTGCCTTTCGATGAATAGATAAAAATACATTCTTCCTTAAGATGGGTTACTGAAAAGTGCTATTCAGTGCTAGGGGAGGGAATCGGTTTAGTGTATATAGCATTTCCGTTTGGAGGCCCATATTCTACATGGGCTATTAAACTATTTTTTTTTAATTATTTGCCAGCCAACATTTGCCTCCTAAAATCCTTAGTCCGAATTATCTTACTCCTCGAGAAGCTGAGCAAGTAGTGAGGCTGTGGAATTCATAAATGAAAGATAGGTGAATGAAATGCTAAAATCATTGCAAGAACTTTTTATTAATGACTGAGATCTGTATCAGTTTTATCCATCACCTAGGGAACTCCATCCCTAGTTGTTATCTTGACGTTTATTCCGGGTATATTTATTGCTACAAAGGTGTGAGAAAAGAAATTTTGATTATATTTAATTACTGACCCCATGAAAGAGGATATAAAGTGAAATTGGGTTATTTTTATACGACTGGAGAAGTCCGTTTCTGAAAACGCAGGACGTCCTTGGAACCAATTATTCCGTTTTAGAAAACAGAAAAGAAGTTCATGGATTCTGATGACGACCATTTAAAATAATAAGATATTATAGTTTATATTTATTTATTGTGGAGCGTTCACTGCGAGGCGATATTGCTCATAAACCAACAATGAATATAAAAAAAAATAAAGAATGAAAACATTAACAGAAAAAATTTAAACAATAAAATTAGAACAGAACAAACTAAGAACGCAACCAAATACAAAACCCAGCCAAATAACAAAACACAACCAAAAAAAAACAACACGAAACGACAAATATATTAAAAACAAAATAAACAAAAATGGAAACGAAACATTAAATTTAACAAAAAAAAATATCTTATAAAGAAACTAGATAATTAAACCAATAAAGACAAATGAAATTACGTAAGCAATTTTGCCTATCCTTTCTATTAATCTGGAAAATATTTATTTATTTATTTATTGGAGCTTCGCAGCTTCGGCGATGTTGCTCTAAACTAAAGGATTTGTAACTTTAAAAAACAAAACAAAAAAAACAATACAAACAAAAAAAATTAACAAAATTAAACAAAACAGAAATGGGAAAGAAATAGGAACGCAACTCAAAACAGAACTGGAATAAAAAAAATAGAACACAAAAGGCGAAATTAAACACTAAAACTGAATGAAACACAAAAACGGAACTAGAACTCAAAATGTAAATGGAACTCAAAAACAAAATGGAACTCAAAAAGCATGAATGGGAATCAAAAAACAAGTATTGAACACAGCAAAGATAAAAAATAAATGAGCAAGAGAACAAATAAAGACAAAATTCAAAGCTAGGTGAAAACTGCAAATCAAAACTATTGATATTGGAAATAAAGAAATCATTAATAAAATATTTAATATATTAATTAAATAAATCAATAATTAAAATAAAATTGGTGTATAAAATGAATAAAAGAAATTTAAAACGATTAAGGTTTACATAAAACAATAGTTTTTACTAGTGACTATTTACATAAAACTCTGTACTCCCTAAGACACACTGGGGTGAGTGAAAACTCATACACCCACACAACACACACACACACACACACACACACACACACACACACACACAACATTATACATTTATTTTAAAATGCAAACATTAATTTTAAATGGATTATATTAGTTAAATTTTTGTGTATATGTTAATGTCTTTTAAATGTTGTAGTATAGTGGGTATGTATGGGCTATCTTCAGTGAGTAGGTCATGTAGGTCGTGGGGTATCTGTAAATGATCTCGTCTCTTGCAGTCTGTCAGTATGTGTTTTATTGTAAGAGTCAAATTGCATACATTGCATTTGGGCTGCTCCCTTTTTTCCATTAAATAGTTATGAGTAATAAAGGAGTGACCTATGCGGAGCCTTGTTAAAATCACTTCCTCTCTCCGCGAATATGTTGCAATTTTGTTAGTCCGTGTGAGTACTGTTGATTTAATTGGTCTTAGTTTATTGTCTGTTTGTAGCCATTTGTGTTGCCAATCATGTAGTACGTTAGTTATTGCAGAGTGTATTAAATCGTCTACCGTTAGTTCATTTGTGTCTACGTAAAGTTTTTGGGTAGCTAATTTTGCATGTTCATCGACTTCAGTACTTTGTCCAATATTTTGGTGTCCTGGTAGCCATACTAGTGTAATGTTGTTTTGAAGATGTATAATGTTTTCTAAAATTTGGGTTATGATGGGATGAGTACTGTAAATATTCTTTAAGGAGAATAAAGAACTTAAGGAATCTGTGAATGAGTAAATTTGGGAATTTTGAACATTGTGAAATTTTGAAAGGGCAATATTTATGGCTTGTAACTCAGCTGTGTAAATACTTGTATTATTGTTGAGTTTTGTAGTGTAAATGTCAGTATTAATAATTGCTGCAGCTGCTGTTCCAAAGTCAGTCTTGGATCCGTCAGTAAAAGTGTGAAGTGAGTTTGGGTTATTTGCTACAATTGAGTTAAAAGCTATTCTGTAAAATTTGGCAGATAAAGGATTTCTTTTGTTAAAGTTAAATTAATAGTTAAGTTATTTATTCTCCATGGAGGGAGTGTTATGTTTCTGTTATGGTGTATTTGAGTTTGTAATATGTTCGAATCAATAGTGTTTTCTGAAGTGCGTACGACTAGAGGTTTATGTTTAGTGTGTTTTTCTATGTATTTGTTGTAAAGTGTGTTATTTAAGAATACATTGACGCATGGAGCATCTAATGCTTTGCATTTTAAAATAAATTTTAAGCAGATGATACGTCTCCTGTATTCCAATGGAGGTTCTCCCGCTTCAACACATAAACTATCAACAGGGCTAGATCTGAAGGCTCCAGTTGCTATCCTCAGTCCTGTGTTGTGTATTGTGTCTAACATTTTAAGTGTATTTGGACTGGCTGATGAATATGCTATACAGCCATAATCCAGCAATGACCTGGTATAAGCACGATAAAAAGATAGCATAGAACATCTGTCAGCTCCCCATGCAGAATTACTAAGTACCCTTAATAAATCCAAGCTTTTCTTGCATTTACTAATGAGGCCCTTTAAATGGGGAACCCATGTGAGTTTTCTGTCAAATGTCCAAGAAATGTAAGTTCGTCTGTCTTATTTATAATAGTGTTGTGGAGTGTTAATTGTGGGCATTCGTAACTTCTTTTTCGGGTGAAAATGGTACACTTTGTTTTTTCGATTGATAACTTAAACCCAGTTACAGAACACCATTTTTGAAGTTCATTTAAAGTGTGCTGTATGATGTTTTGTGCGTATGTTAATGAAGAGTAAGTGATGTATAAGATAAGGTCATCAGCATACAGGCAGTAAGATACTTCTTGGGGGATATACTTTATGACAGAATTTACAGCTATATTGAACAAGGTTGTACTCAGCACACCTCCCTGAGGCACTCCATTCTCCTGAAGAAATGCTTCAGATAAAGTGGTTACCTACCCTCACTCTGAAAAATCGTTCAGACAGATAGTTATCCAGGAACCTTATAATGTTTCCCTGGACACCCCATTCGATCAACTGAGAGAGAATAAGCCTTCTCCATACAGAGTCATATGCTTTCTCCAGATCGAGGGATATTACTAACATTAATTTGTTTCCAAGGAATGCATTACGTATTTCGCTTTCCATCCGTGCTATATGGTGCATAGTGGAATGCCCAGGTTTAAATGCACATTGAAAAGGAGAAAGCAGTTTTTTATGGTCTAAGAACCACAAAAGCCTTTTATTGACCATCTTTTCTGTGATTTTGCAAAGGGAATTTGTCAATGAAATCGGTCGATAGCTTGTGACTAGTTTCTTGCTTTTCCCAGATTTTAGAACTGGTATAACTATAGCCTCATTCCAGGTGTGAGGGTACGTACCCCTAGTGTAAACCTCATTCAATAGGTGAAGAAGAAATGGTAAGCATTGTTCTGGTAGATTTTTTTATCATATCATATGTGATAAGGTCGGGTCCTGGTAATAAATATACAATCAAAACCCCAAGTTGCACAGATGATCAATAGCACCCAATAGATATTTTTTTTTTAATCATTTCAGTAAGCATAATAAAAAGACGTATGATCTAGAACCTCAAATCATAAATACAAGTAGAAATCCTATTATTTTACATAAAACCTGCGTGATTTAATTTAAGAAGTAAAATGTTTCGGAATGAGTAAAGGTGAACATCTAGTAATCAATATATTGATTTAAGCGGAATAAAGATGACAATCGAAATAGTAAACCCTCCCAGTAAGTAAGCCTTTGCTTTTGGTCTTATTTCAAGACGGATTTCTAAGGTGACTCATATATCTATCATAAAATCATAGCTTTCCTCTTATATTGTAGGTAGCACATGAGGATGTAATCACCCAATATTGGAATATACACTACCTTTTCTTCTCTGAACTTTGAAGAAAGTAATGGTTTCCAGTATCAAATATTTGTTATATTTAATGAAATTTTAAGTAAATATGTATCTTATATTTTTCATAGATGTTCCATATTTTTCTAAATTTCATTGCTTTGCTAATTGCGGATTTCCTTGGATTAGAGATATTTACTCTTGTAACTCGATAAAAGCAAGGAGCAAGGAACTTTGAAATTATAAATTAATTAAACACATTGATTTTGCTATTAATGTTGACTCTTTGCCATTGAAACTAATCGCGAGTGTTTACAAACAAGTAACCACCCTCTTCAAGCCAAGGTGAGAATAGTTTTTATGTGGTGAGTCATATGCATCTAATGAAGTCATATGCATTTTGGAAGTTTTACTCATAAATATAAAGTTAACCAAGAGTCCAACACCTTAATTTTTACTTCTCATGCATAATATGCGTCTCTGGCTACAATTAAAAAACATAGTAATTTAAAAAATGTGTAAATGTGCCAAGTGTAATGTAATCTTTAGGACTAAATTCAACTTTAGAGGTTGCTACTTTACTAAGACAAGTAATTACAACGCAATGTAACTCATAATTATAAAATATTGGTGAAGGCAACCAAAAATTACCAGAAATAACATCATAGATTATTTAATATCCAGCTACAAAGAAACTAAAGAATAATAACTAAAGAATAACGGGCCCTACCGTATGAGATGTAGAAAAATGATACGAAACGAGTATAATTGGGACAACATTGTTTGTGTCTCTCCTTTATTTAAAGCAGCAAAACAACGAAAAGTATGTATTCTACCCAAAGTTCTCAAAAATATAATAGTAATCGCGACTGATTTTTTTCTTCTGAGTTAATAGGTGCAATTATATTACCGGTAACATCAACATAGAGTTTTATGTGATATGAAGCTTTGGGCCTTTGAATTTATCAAAATTACGATGTTCTACCTGTATAAGTTCTCCAGACATTAAGGAAAATTAATTAGAGTTTCTTTGACTGGTCAATAAGGAATTAGTTTAAAGAATTCAAGATAATTGGAGCAAATGAAAAAGAAATTAGTAACGGCTAAATATTTAATAAACTTAATTTCAACTGGAACAGATGACGTAGATGAAAAACAAACATAAAAATTACTCGTAATATTAAGGTTCGCTTGGTTCAACTAGATTTACTTAGGAAAAAAAAATGATAATAGATCTCCCCTTAAACCCCCCTCCCCCAGTTGGATTCCAGCCTTTTGATCTTTAGTTTTATATAAAACACTTATATGTTGAGTTTGGTAACTATAAACAAAAACTACGACCGCTAGAGTGCCAACAGATACACACGGGCGTTATATAACTTTGAACTGACCTTATTTTCGTCATCTGCTAGGTAAAATCAGTAGACGTTTTAGACATTTTTGAAAAATCATGATTACCTTAAGAGAAATCTTCTAAAATGAATAGGAAAATTCCTAAAGAAGTCCGACGAAGGAGCTGCATAAACTCCGCAGATTTCAGGTGATCTAGTCACACACTAATTTCATCTCATGATATAACAGCTTATTGTTAATTTAACACCAGTAGAAGTAGTCGAGGGGGTTCATTAAAGGCTGAAAAATATCTCGTTTAATAATCAAGATAGCGAAAAAACATATAACATTTATAGGATATGGAATATTTATAGAACCCTTCACAGTAGTACGATTTCATCCATGAAGCAGCTTGAGCTATATTTTTACATAAAACGTTTAAATATCAAATTTCGATTCTATAAAAAAGTAGAGCGTTTATAGAAAAATGTATATAAATAGTTTTGAAGGGTGCTCATTTTCGTCATCCCCGAGTAAGATCGATGAACATTGGATGAGATGTTTTGAAAATCGCGCCATGAGTACGACCTCATTAGCTGATATTCCTTAAGGTAAATCTTTTAAAAATATTTACTTATATGATATACGGAAACTTTAAAACATTATTTGTACTATATATTAAATATATAAAACCTTTGAGAAAATCGGCTGGTTGATTTGGAATTATCAAGGTTATCGGTGTCCGTATTATTATTGTTTTTATTATTCTCATAATGTGCTATAGAAACAATCTATATTCTAATGTTGGCTTGCAATATTTGTAGTCATTATCACCTTGTATCGGTACTATTAAATTTATATAAGAGGGATTTAATGAATTTTGAACTGTAGTTAACTTTTCTTGTGCTTTTCCGAGCAGTGAAATATTCTGGCCACATGGTGAATGGGTGTGGACAACCGGAAGGTTTCGAAGGGGAATGGGGTTCTATTGTGGAGCGAGTAAAGTTGGACGTCCATGGTTTAGTTTAGCAGTACCATTTGTTTGTAGTTCTCTTCAAACACCATGTCCACTGAACAATTTTATTCTACAACTTTCTTATTTTCAAAAAATAAAATGTGCACGGTTTCTTCTTTGGTGATAAATATTAATAGAGCCATTTGTAATATACCATCAAAATGACTAATGTAAGTTAAATTAAATGGTAATAAAATATTGAAGGACTTGTAACTTTCGCTTTCGTAATATTGAGTTGTACATTTCCTATTGTAATACAAACAGTTGTATATTTGTCGCAAGCTCTTGTTGACTCCCTCCAAATTGGTGTCCTAATGTTGAATATTCATACCCAGTTAGTCCTCATCAAGGACTCGAACCCAACCAATGTCCTCTCTAGCGACAGCTACATTTCACAACAATTTATTAACTTCCTCACTTGTCCCAGCAATTTGTTATACTTAACGATAGATATTGTTCCTTTAATACTATTATAATTGCTACTTATACAATTTAATATTAAAGTAATCCTAATGCGTCTACTAGCACTGCTTGGTTTTTATGGGTAACGGTATTATATTGATATTATTTCTAATTTATTGTAGGCAATGATTCCGTTCTACCATTATTATGTATTAACGATGGACAGTTTGGAATTTGTGGTATTTATTTTATCTAAAAAATCTTGAAACTCCTCATGTATTTAAACATAGAGAAATGATTTCAATGCAGTTTCAAATAACAAAATAATGAATATATGTAATAAAAACTTTTATCTAATGATAATAATTGTTTACAAAAAGCTTGGATAGTTTTTTTGATCTTTACTGAAAAGACACCTCCTTGAACGATCTTAATCGAACCGACAAAAATACTGAATTCTGTAGAGAGTATTCTGGGATCTTTTACCAGCTACTCTATAACTGTATTTGGTTTCCTTTTATTTTTTTATTCATAATGTGTTTGAGAAAGGGATATGGCATGACTCCATGGAGGGGGTGCTGTGAAAAATAACCTGAAACCCTTGTCCCATCCGTAACTCACCCCGTCCCCCCCCTCCTGCAAGAATGGGAGATACGTAAAATTTAGTAAAGGTATTATTATTATGAATGCAATGACTCTATCTCAGTGAAATGCGAATATAACGGGAGAAGGCGATTTATGAATTGACTGGCTAACTGAGACATTTACATGTAAGTTTACATGTTTTAGATATGTTAGTATTTGTGGAATATATTGGCTGCTGTCAGTTAGTAGCTCTATCATGTCGAGGGGCATATCAAGTTCTTTTGTTGAGTCTTTCAGTATGTGTTTTATCGTTTGGCACTTGTTTCAGTATTTTCACACAGGGTTGTCTGTCCTCGTCGTTAAGTCTCTATGCGTCAGGTATGTATGGCTGAACCTTGACAAGAGCAACTCCTATGGCTCGAAGGCCACTCCTTAATTGTACTTTTGATACTGTGGAGGTGGTTGTTTACTTTCATCCATTCTGATTGCCATTTTTTTAGGATTCAGTGGAGTATATGTCTCACTGTGTCCTCGTATAAGTATGTTTATTTGTGTGAATTGAGTTTGTTGAGTAATTAGTTTAGCCAGGTGGTCTGCTGTCGTACTAAGTCCAAGGTCCCTGTGTCCTGGCAGCCAATATAGGGTGATTGTATCTTGTTATGTTTGGTGTTTATAAACTTCTTCTTCATTTTTAGTGCTATTGGATGAGTGGTGTAAATGTCTCAGATGATTAATAATGAACTTAGTGAATCCAAACAAATTATTCTGTGTTTGGGCTGTGGTGATGTAGGTACCATGTTTTAAATTGCGTGGAGTTCAACTCCAAGTATGCTGTATGGGATGGTAACTTTTCTGAAAAAAAACTTCCCTTTCTCTGACTGCTGTAGATCCGACTTTCTCATCGCTTTTGCACCCGTCAGTGTACGAAACAGAATAGAAGTTTTTCTTTGCTAAAAATAATTTGAAGTATTTTTTGAATTATAGTGTGGATGATGTGTCTCATTTTTTAAGTTAATGATAGCTCTACAGCGTACTTATAAGCCAAGGAAATGTTTTATGTAAACTTTAGAGGGAATATATTCTCGCTTTGGATACCAAATAGACCTTCACTTTCATTATATATGATAGCGAAAGGTCGGATATGTGATGGTTTGTTTTCGTATAGTCTTTCCTTATTTTATAGTATTACTTAAGATTCTCAAAAAATGCAAGGATTTTCTACATTTATTGACAAGGTCCTTAAAATGGGGTACCCATGTTAGGTGTTTGTCAAAGGTCATGCCTAAAATTGCATTGTATGTAATTCTGTTATGGATTCATTGTTTAAATGTAATTGGTAGTGGGTGTCTTTTCGTTTCCGGTTAAATAGTTTGGTTTGAGTTTTTGCTGATGAGAAAGTCATGGAAACTTTGCCACTCATTTTTTCAAGGAGGTTAATTGTCTCTTGAAGTTTCTCTTGGCCAGACAGTGTAGGTCGTGGTTTAATGTTTAAGTAGATCGTCAACATATAGACAGTACTGGATAACTGGAGGAATGCATTTCTTTATCGTGTCCATGGCAGTAATAAATAGAACTTTGTACACTCCCATGTGGAACACGCATTTCCTGGTTAAATAATTCAGAGGTGCAAGTGTTATTTATCACAAGTTTTATTTAAAGTAATATACTTTTGAGCGGTTTGGAGTAAGGAGCTATTATTCTTACATTTATTGTTGACTAGTTCTGCTCTCTTCTTGAATTAGGCCATTCAAAGTCAACTTGTTCCCAAATCTAGGCACAATGGCACATCCTACGCTCTTGCGGTACATTTTAAGCTTCTAATTTTAACTTAAAGATAATATGTAAAGAAATTTTAATTTCTTTTATTTTAATAATAAATGTTTTGCTGTTGAAACATTTTATTGTTCTGATTTCATAGTTTTATTGATTGTGTTGTTGTGCTCATTTTAAAAGAATTTTAGACCAAACTCTGTACTTATTACCTTGTTTTATTTTACTCCTGATGGTATGACTATCCGACGAATACAGACGAATTTAGTTATACTCGATGACCATAGGGTAAAATAGTTATCGTTTCCAGTGATAATATAATGATTACATCATCTTATAACTCGTGTATATATATATATATATATATATATATATATATATACACATATATATATGTGTGAGTGAAATTCGGAACAATCATTCTGTTATAATTGAAAATAAGTAAAAGTCTGAAGTCAATCTAAACTAACGCTTTTTTTTACCTAAATTTAATTTTAAACTCATTTAGTTCTATACATTTTTTCTGATTAATGAAACCAGTATTAACGAATATATTGGCGCAAATATGATTCGACCTAATAGTTAATCCTCACTCCAGTATATAACAGCACATAATGATTTAATATTTATTTCCTTAGTACATTCAAAACTAATTTTATCATGTTAATAAGAAATTTCTCATAGAGGAATAATGAACTTTATTTGGAGGAATTCGGAAATTCAAATTTATAAATTTTTCAATGCATATAGACCGAAAATTATCATCTCAAAAACAATGTGTCTTTAAATCTCCTTGATTAAACTAATATTCACAATGATGTTGACGACTAAAAATGCCATGACTTCCAAGCAAATCCCCCTTCACTCAAGGGTAGTGAAGCATAATATAGCGTGTGTTGATATGCTTATTTTCTACTACTTCTGCCTTAATGCATATACAAGATAACGTCCACGTAAAATAGGACTGGAGCTAATTGAAAAAAAATCAGGAATCATATCATCAATGTACCTTGGGATAGTTAACTCACAAATACAAAAGTCCACCCCAAACCTTTTTGTCTACTGACAGACAAGTATTCAAATTTTGTTTTCATTTGCCTTTGAATGATCAATTAAACATATATATCTCCTTTTTTTGATTATTACAAAACTTTAAATTCCAGTTTTTCATTTAAAATGAAATATCGAGTTCCTCAATAACTGTAATTGAATGTTGAGTGGGAGTTTACATAATGGCGAAAACTTAAAATCTAATATATCTCAGTTATTATTAATCAGATCTTCAAAATGTTGTATAATTAGTTGACTTTGTGAGGACAAATTATTACATTCAAAAAATGATTGCATTAAATATAATAAATAAATGCATTAAATATAAAAGATTTCAAATGGATATGTGATGACATTTTTGACAGATTTGGCTAAAGGACAATATGCTAAAAAGAGTAGTCATTAGATTCTGTGTAATTACTTAATTACATTAAAATTTAATTACACGGTTTATTAAGTCTTGAATTTATAATGAAATTTAAGGTTACTGTTTGAACACATGGATATTGCAATGATTTAATTTAAGTGAGTTAGTTTGCTGGCATACAAATTGTTTGAATGAAGTGGTTGAACAATGTTATCCCTTATTTATGTGGGCCTCTTGAGTCGAATGTAAATGAAATCCCCTTGTAGAGTTGTAGTAACGTTTATTTTCCTCATGGCTAAGGGAGGGAAAATTGGGAGGTCGAGTGTTGAACACCTATTCTATCCTTATGGAAAATCATGCTCTTAATGAACTCCGAGATGAATAATTAGCTCATGTGACACTATAGGACACTTTTTACTTACGTATTTTTACTTCCTTTTGTGAAGTAAATAAAATGTTATGATTGCTCAAATTTACGGTTTTCAAATGTCAACTGATTTACCCATTTTGGCATTCCCGAAAATGTTTTGACTAGTTTCGGGGAGACGTCAAATTTTGATCAAAATCTACTTAGGGAGAGGTGGGGAAGAGGGGGGGGGTTCTTTGTTAGAGGATGTACGAAAATAAACAAATTCATATTTCTCCGTACCTATTAAAGATTTAAAAAACTTGTTGAGAACTATTTTTGTTTAGCATAAAAAAGTGCTGTTATTTATACTATTTAAGGAATGGAGTTATGTAAATAAGTTTAAATGAATTGCATATAAACATTTTGCTTACTTAATTTTATAGCACTGCAAGGAAACCATGTCCTGTCCGCATTAGAATTTTAGAGTTATATTTAGAATATTATCTAATATAATTCATGATTGCAGCTATGTGTGCGTGTATATATATATATATATATATATATATATATATATATATATATATATAGAATGTTCTAGTAAGAGATAGACAAAGGCCATGTAGTAGAGTTAGGGAGCAGAAAGCTATCGGTTAAATTCGACAGTTAATCAGGCTGAAACCTGACAGACTTATAGCTACTCTCAGTCTGTCCATCACTAGTGTCCCTAAAAAGTTTCACCCGAACCCTTCAACTGTTCCATTTCCTTTTATTTCATTTTTTTTTTGGTTTTACTTTTTGTTTTTTTAACCTTCTAATTAGAAAACTTTCTTCTACTCTCGAGTTCTTTTCTCGTTCCCATCATACCCCGGAGACTGGGTTTATAAACGGTAAGAGACACTCCACGACATTTTCTAACAAATTACTAAGAATGGGATTATTAATGAAGAAAGTCTGTTAAAATTAGTCTACGCTTCTCATCATGTGGATAAAAAGAAAATGAAACAAATTTTACATTTGTTCTTTTGTGAAGAGTAAGTTAATTATTTCTTAATCCTTTTAGTATTGTCATAAATTAAAAAAGTAATTACTTTTGTATTGTATAATTCAGGTAGATATAGAGCATAAATTCTTTGTCTTTCGGCTGTAAAAAGCTTGCAAAGCCCTGTACAGTGCTTTACCTTGGAATAAATCATCATTTATTTGTTTGCCGAAACAATGCTTGATTACAGCACCTTGTTACCCATACAGCATAAATAACTGTAATCCGAATAAATTTACTGGTCCGTGTGAAGTACTGTCTTCGGCAGCTCCTTTCTTTATTGTATAGTCGGGATAAAGACTTTTTTAAATTCGCTTTTTTGTATTCATTTGAATGTCTGTATTAGTACTTTACTATTATTTAAGTGGCCTGTGGCTCAGAAGAAACATGATAAGACAAAACGAAGAAGAGGATTTTATTTTTTGAATAGAGTATTTATTTTTAGTGCTTATTTTTTACGAGTGCTATATGTTTGTATCCATTTTCACCACTTAACTTGTAATACGAAGGCTGACTGATTAAAATATTGTCGAGTAAGTCGCAACTTGGTTTAAATAAAATCACGAATATTATTTATAAATCGTGTTACTTTAGAAGCATAAGCTAAACATGTACTAGTATGACATACAACTGATCTCATCTAGCTATATATTCCTTATTCCAATATGAAAATCCGATCAGGTGAGTCTTTACTGATGACTGACAACGAAAGAGTAATGAATACTAATAACTCTCTTTATATTTGAATTGTGAATTATGAATTCACCGATTGTAGAGCATCAATATTTTAATAAGATTGGTTCTATTACACTTTTCAATCAGACTCATAATAACGTAGAATGATTTTCCCTTTCTAACCCCACCCCCTCTCCCGCTATTCCTGGTCAGTTTCAGCCATTAACGACTATGAACTTCCGTGTTGAATGAAATGATTAAATATCCAGTATCGTATATATCAAATGAATGTTATCAATATAAGGATGTAAAATGGCGTCATCACACAACATATTTTACTATTTCTCACAAAATAAAAACCATACTTAGTATTTAAGTTTCGAATCAAGTGGCTCATGACACACCTACTTAATGTCACAATACGTGACAATATTGGGTCTTATGGGAAATCTCCTAGAATTGAAGTATCTATGTTTAAGTATAGTAGTGCTGAACCATATGAAATAATTAAATTGCTACAGTGAACTCCAAACGTTGAAAAAAAGGCAGTAATGAAAAAAGAACAATTGACTCAACTGCGTGGTGCGGCTGAAGAACATAGACTGAGGTTGAAAGAAAGGAATTGGGTTGAGGGGAAAAAAAAAAAAGAATTTCAAGGAAATCACCAACCTGTCGAGACTTCCACTCACCAAACAAAATATGAGGCAAGGTGAAGCTACGCTATCTTCGTATAACTGAAATACGCCTAGCGCAATCTTCTGGTCGGATCCTATAACCTTCTGAAGCCGAGGCAAACTACAATATATACAACACTTGTATCGACAGTTTTGAACCGGCCTGTCAACAATGAACATTTTACATCCTTGTACTTCTAATAAATTAAACAAACAAAATTTTTTCAACAAAATTATTTCATTTGATAGTGATTTTCGCTATCTTAAAAAATGCTAAAAACTAAATGTATAGATCATTATAGTATAGTATGATAAACAAAAAGGTCCTAGACGCATCTTCTATATTTCTAAATTTATATATTTTTTTAATGTTCCTCTAAATCCCACCCTTAGTCAACTTTGATCAAAAGATTAAGTTCGCAACTAGAGATTACAGTAGCCAAAAATATTAAATTCGAGTATTTTATGATTTATGCGAGATGCCTTTGTACGCTCAGACGCCACACCGAAACTACTCCAACAGAACTCAAAAAGGTCAAAACGGATGTAATTCGAAAACTCAAAATATTACCTTCCCGGCTGATATCAAAGGTCATTCGAAGCAGTTTTGACTAGAACACAAATATTTAATAAAACAAAACAAAAAAAAAACCTGAAATTAACTATACAATTAAATTGAATCTGAACAAAAATAAGCATATTTCAATGTTTTTCTGGCAGGTGGAAGAGAATTATCTTGCAGGTCGAGTAAAAAGGCCAGACTTCCACAATAAATATATATTAAAGCGATAGAGTGCTTTCGACGGGGCAAAATTAATAATAATAAATAATTCATATTCATTTTGAAAGCCTTTTTACTCAACCTACAAAAATAAGCATATTCTTAAAAAATGTTATTACTTACTGCTTTTCAAATTGCTAATATGTTAATACCACTGCGTCAATCGGATCTCTATATTATGTGGATCCAGCTTTGATTTCATCTTCTGAAACTCAATTTGATGTGAACAGTCATTAACACACCTATATTTTTGTTCTGACATGTTATAAGTATGCCACATCGTGACTAACCATACAAAATATAAAGGGTGTTTTCATTTTTTACTGCACCTTGATTTTTGCACAATTGCTGATACTAAATAGACGGTTTTATCCTGAAAACTGGGAAACTTTCAATCTTTAATGTGTCTGCGTTTGATACTGGACAGAAAAAAATGACCTTGTGTGATATTCTCAGCACAAATCACAGGACCACTGTGGAGTATATTAGACAACTTCTAATAACGTTCGAATACGATTTACCAATTTTTTTTTTTATTCAACTGGTAATATTAAAGAGGTCCACTTTTATGTTACTAAGACTAATAATAACGGAGAAACTACAAGTTACCATTACTTTCATACTTGGGTATTACAACGTATTTTATTTAGTGAGGTCATTAAAAAAATGTCTATTGCCCATGCAAGAATCGACCCCACGTCTTAAGTTTAGACCAACGCCTTTATACTTACAGCTAAAGTGATTTTCTTAATAATATTCATAAAAAAACCGACATTTTTAACAGTATATTAATTGATTGTGCACCGCCCTTAGACCTTTCAATGTGTGAATGTTATACCCAGGATGCACACAATAAACAGATTTGAAGGTTATAGAAGCCTCCCGAACACAGTTTTTTTTTCGAGTACATCGAATCTTGCTAGAGATTTTAAATATTTATTTCTCATATAAAATCTCTTTCTGAAAAAGCTACCTTGCTGATGTACAGTATTTCACTCCTTTAAAGGAAAAAATAAATCTCTTTACAGTTATTTCAATAATTAAATTGAATTTTTAAACAGATTCCATAGCGAGGATTAATGGCTTGTAACCACGATAGGCCACTTTTCAGCTCCATAACCTGAAGAACTTGAAATAACATCACGTAAGAGAGGAATTAAGTAAATCGCATGTCCTCTCTTTATTCTTTACAACCTTTAGCAAGCTCTTATTCAAGAAAATTTAATGAGATAATGTTTACCCAGTGGCTTTACCAATTCACAACCTAAGTATAGGTTTTTCTAATTCCTCGTGTGGAGATTTATAACTCTAGCCAGCAATTTTCCCAGGAATTACGTCCTTCGTGTCGTTAATTTCAGTTGATGTGACATTGTTTCTAATAACAGTATTATAGTCACCTGAAGAAAAAACAGTTTTTTAAAAATATTTTAATTTAATTTAGTTCTCATTTTGTCAATATGTTATGCTAAAAATAGTTTAGTGTTTAAAAGTTTTCATGTTACTCGAGTATTTAAAATTTTAATTTATTTATATTGTTATTTATTAATGTCCACTTTGTACTACCATGGACAATTGCAGAAAATCAGACAACCAAGGGAAAGGGAAAGATGTATCAAGTATATCTTCACCTCAGATTATAAAGTTAATTTATATATGGTTTAAGTTAAGTACTTAAGTTGGAATAAATTTAATAGCATTAACAGACGATTGGAAGGAAACCATTTTCAGAGTCACATCTTATCTTAAAAAGAAAAGAGAACACATATAAGACAAAACTAAATGTGTTCAATTATAGATTCTATTTATTTTCTTGTGCCAAAGCATTATTGAATATATTTTTGGTCGTATTAGCACTTTTATCTTACCAGAAACTAAGCTTAGCCTAGTGTATCTTGGGTCAATTGATATAATAAAATATTCCTGTCTTAAATGTATATTTAGACTTACTGCTGCGAGTGATACTTTGTTTTATGCTCCCTAAACATGCAGACGCTTTTGTGGGGATCGTCTCTCAGAACCAATCAAATTCGAAACATTGGCAAGGACCAAAGACAAAGAACCCTGAATATTTGGCTTAATAATGTTTTAATATAACTAACTTAGACTTATGAGAAAACTTTTCAAAGATGTGCCAAGTTGAAAATAATAAGGGACAGGGAAAAAAACCGTTGTCCTAATAGTCCAAACACAACTAGTGAATAGTGCAAGAGACTTACAAGGAAGATTTTAATTTTTATTCCATGGTTCTTTTAATGGTCTGAAACGCAAAATACATTTATCCCCGGAAAATTTAAATAGAAAATCAGGCAAACCTTAGATTTTATATATATATATATATATATATATATATATATATATATATATATGTGTGTATGTATGTGTGTTTGTGTGTGTGTGTGTGTGTGTGTGTGTGTGTGTGTGTGTGTGTGTGTGTGTGTGTGTGTGTGTGTGTGTGTGTGAATTCTTATTGTAAATTCATTTGCAGATTTCCCTTAAAATAAATCAGCTATTGAGGTCTTACTCATGACCCTTCAAATGTCCATTGATCCTACCTAACTGTAAATATATATATATATATATATATATATATATATATATATATATATGTATATAGATATGTCTGTTACCACTCTAGAGGTCGCAAATATTGTTTAATCGTTACCAAACTCGATATTTAGTCGTTTCATGTAAAAGGAAAGATCAAGTTCGTTAAAGGTTGAAATCGGACGAGGGGGAGGGGGGGTTAGAAGTGAGGAATTTCGAAAATTCGAAATATCTCTGTTACTATTCGTTGGATCGAAAAATTGTATAGAAACAATCTTATTGCAAATTAAATGTACTATAAATATTGTTATTTATACATTTAATCTCTATTTTTTAACCGAGATATTTGCATTTTTCAGCTTTCAGCAAACCCCCTCTTCTACTCGTGTTACATATACAATACTCGGTTATATAATAAACCACATCATTCGAAGCTTAAATATCAAATATTGTTTTCAAGAGAAATTTATTATATGAGATACACGCAAATATGTTCTGGTGCCCTCCCCCTCCTTCTTTTATGTTTTTGGAGTACTTAAATTTGATTGATTGAGATAAAAATTATTCTGATTCATTATAAATTACGGTACTAGATATAGTAAATAGTTTCCAATCAAATTAATCCATTATATTCAGATATATTACAGTAGTTGTTTTTCTAAGAAAGTAAGAAGTTGGCAGAACTGTTTGTTTACGTTTCAGATGCTTTCCGTCGAGAGGTTTCTTATTATCGATTGTATTTATTTACTTAATATTCACGGTGGTGTTGTGTTACCGGTATGTAGATTTACCTATTGTTAAACCACGCGGGAAACCTGCTTAGTTTACGCTGCCCCTGCGTGATGGACGTTTTTCTAGATTAGGTAGGACCAGGGATTCTTTAACAAGCCCACCAAAGAAAGAATTCGTATTGTTCCCAATAACATTGAATGCGCAGATCATTGCCTTAATCTGATCCACTATTAATGTTAAATTAATTATTAATACAAATCTGATATTTTGCTGTTGTTTTATATGTGAACAAACTCTTTTAGGAAAATGTGTGGTAAAAGAGAGAAAGGCCTCAGGGAGGAAAAGCAACTTCATTTCATTCATTACTTCTCTAATGGGCCGACGAAAGCTCGGAGTAGTTCTCTGAATCAACACGATGTCAGTAGTGTCATTATCTCTATATATGTCCTCAGTTTTTCTCTAACTTTAGAGAAAAGCTATAAGGGCTGAGGAAGTTGTATAAACAAAATAGATTATGAAAAAAATATTGACAGAAAGTCTAGTCATCAAATGCAATTGAAACCTACAGCCGATCTCATGGGAATCGTTGTTCATGAAGGGTTCTTTGTTTTTTTTTATTTTTTTTTATTATGACTGAAATAAAATAACCAAAATATTAAGACTGAAAACGAGCCATACGGCAACGTTACTTTGCCAATTCTGACTCCTGCAAGGCCTTTGTAAATATTAATGAAATAGAAGGCAATTCTACGTACTAATTGAACCTAAAAAGCTGCTGTAATTTTACGTTATAAACAGTAAATATAGTAAGGAATACTACTGGATATATTCTTCAAAGATCGAATAATCAGTGTTAAATTCAAAAGTTGTCAGTAAATAATTTTGTAGCATTCTATTCTTATAGCAATTTAGGTTATTTAAAATTTGTTGGATGCATTAAATATACATGAGGTTGCGATTACTTTTTAGGGTATTATATACTCGTAAATATTCATAATATTAGATAATCTACGTAAGTAATGAAAATTATTTAAAATATTAATATATATGCCCCAAGCATTATCAGTAAAAAATAGGTATGCAATATATTGTAAGAGAGCTTGAAGAGGAGAAAATTATGTATAACCGAGTGGACGGACGGGCTAATTAGCTCTGATTATGTACAAGTTATTGTCAGTGGAAGTTATACCTTATTAAATTTGAGTCTTGTATGAAGGACATTTATTAGAAAATATCATGTGAGAAATATACTTTGATTACTCAATCAATGCGTGTTGAGTTTTTTTTAAATGATATACCAATCACTGATACTTTTAAACATTACATAATAAATACTTTATTGAATAAAGATCATTGGAACATTTTTTATCAGCTTTGGTACTCAGTAATCTCAGAGAAACAGATAATTACAGATCTTTATACCCGCTTTTTATTTTATTTTTGTATATAATGAGGTATTGTTTCCATTAAATAAGCAAGAGAGGTGGGCTGAAAGAGAGGATGAATTAAAAAAAATATATAAATATTTCCGTTCTCAGGAGTCGTGTTGAAAAATGTAATATAAATAATGTTGTTGGAAATATTATAATATTCGTGGGTTGTACAAAAAAAAAGTCAATTTTTTCCTACATTTTTTCTTTGCAATTTAATGAGTTTATTAACAATTTGTTTGGTTGACATTTGCGGCATAATGATTTACTCTCATATAATGGTGTTCTCCTTTAGGTATAAATAACACTAATATTAAACCCTTTTATGTTACTCTGGTCTTATAACCTCCAATAATGCAATATATAAAATACATTGACCCATTAATTTAGAATAAATTACGAGGAAATTATGTAAAATCGAGTGGATGGCACTGGTTAATTAGCTCTGATTATGTACAAGTTATTGCCAATGGAAGGTATACCTTATTAAATTATAGGCTATCTACTATGATGGTTGTCCCAGCATTTATTAGAGGTAATCTTATGACATTCCTGACGCTAACTACTACTAATTATTTTTGTATCAGCGGAAAATCAATATCATATATATATAAAAAGTGAAGAATGAATCAGGATTTTCGCTGGCTGGTGGAGGTCCATCAGTTCGTTAATGATTACAATGTTATAGTATTAAATTTCTTCCTTATAATAATATAGTTTTCATCCCTCAGTATGTATAAACTGGCATGGTCCTCTAAGCTAGGAGGGGTGGAACTTCGTGATATGTCTACAGTTGATATTTTTTCATTTCACAGGTTTATCTCTGAACTGAATTCACAACTCATTAGTTAAATGTAAGTTTTCTTACGATAGTATTTCCTCAGTCATTAAATCTTTTTAATTCTAAGCTCGTGCAGATTTACACACTTTAAACCATTTCATATTATCAACGGAAGGATCAAAAGGTCAAACACACCTCCACTCTTAATGCTTCGTTTATTAAAGACAGAGTACTTTCGGGGCGAACCGTCCCATCTTCAGTGCTCTGTGACACAACATTTACACTTTGAAAAAACATGTAATATATAAATAAATGTAAAAGTCAACAAAAGGTAGTCAAATATTAAAAAAAAAAATTAAAAACAAGCAAATATATAAAATGCAATGCAAAACTTATAACTAAAACGTTACTCAATAACGTGGTCATATCTGTTCCACCAGATCCATTTTCCTCCCTTTCCCAAGGTGGTCGAGCACCTCAAACTCAACGGCATTTGCTTCATTAGATCTGATGGAACTGATATGGATCTGGATGGTCATGTTGGAGGACAATAATATTAATATTAGGGGGGAGGGTGGCGTGCTCAAGCATGTTCCGTCCTCTGCAGTAGCTGCCCTTGCCCGAGTAGGCTCTCAGTCTCACCGGAGATGTCGGCTCAAAGGGACCAGCTCTAGGTCAGTTCCTCTCCATCTCCTAGTTATTCTGTTATATGTTTATTTTAATATTTATTGAGTAATGTTTTAGTTATAAGTTTTGCATTGCATTTTATATATTCGTTTGTTTTTTATTTTTTTGTACTATTTGACTACCTTTTGTTGGCTTTTACATTTATTTATATATTACATGTTTTTCAAAGTGTAAATGCTGTGTCACAGAGCAGTCGGTTCGCCCCGAAAGTACTCTGTCTTTAATAAACGAAGCTTTAAGAGTGGAGGTGTGTTTGACCTTTTGATCCTTCCGTTGATGATGGATCTCCACCAGCCAGCCCAAATCCTGAATTCATCTTATGACTGGCTGGTGGAGGCTTAAATTGATGACCAGGATTAAAGTAAACGTCACTTTCAGGGCGGTCGTAGGCATTGTCAGCGTCTAGTTATAATTGGTTAGCGCAGATTCGAGGCTTCTCAGTGCAGACTCAGTGTCGTATAGTGGGAACACTGATGTTTCCTTAACCCCTGATAATCACTTCAAACAATGTTCCCTTCTAAAGGATACAAAGTGTTTTGCACAGAACGACAAATAGTGGGACAGCCGTGGGATAAAGCCCAGATTTTTCTTTTTTCTGAGTTTGATCGGCTTTTGTTTTCATTGTTAAGTGGGAGACAAATTTCTGATTTGTTTTTCCCCGTTTTAAGTTTTGTTTGTGACACTAAGATTTAGAAAGTTTATTAGTATTACATCACTCTCAAATATTTATTTATGACAGTTAATTTTATTTTTATTGATAAAAATATGAATCTCTACAGATTTTCAGTTCATGTATTAAAGAAAAAAGGGGAGGAGATAGACAGCTACAATTTAAAAATATCACATAAAAAAATATAATAGCTCGAGTGGTAAAAGGAACATGTGAACTTGTTTAATCTTATAAACACCTCTGCGTAGAGGTTCTGTCCAAAATTACCATTTTCTTAAAAGTTATACTATTCCTATAAATTGCATGGGCAACTACTAATATAAAACAAAAAATACAAGAACTGTTTACAATTGACATTTGGCAGTTGGTTCTTATTTTATTTCTATACTTATCAGCTTTATTCTTATTGATAATTATCATCAATATCCTTCCAATAGAGACTAGAAATCATAGAATGAAAAATAATGTTATTTCTTTATTAACCAGTTTTTGGTAGTGCTTAGGCTAACAAATAAACATGCTAGTACAGAATGAAAACTAGCTAGTACAGATATATTGGTTGCGTTTCCTTAATGAAACACAACCAACTAAGATCGTGGTAATCATCAATGCCCAAAGAACCTATAAATGTAGTACAATTAAAACTGGTTTTTAAAATATTGAATTATAAACGTCATTGTAGGAAAGCACAGGTCCCACACTTTGCACACACACACACACACACACACACACACACACACACACACACACTCACACCACGCACGAGTGCACGCTTGGCAGCTCTTTCCTTATTTTATTGCAATTAACAGTGTTAATATTATTTGCACCTAATATTTAGATACACTATGCATTCTAAGAGACATACTCTTCGGTTCGTTGCCTTCTTAAATAATAGTAAAATAAACTCTTATTGGAGAGGAAGAAATAGCCTTTAATAATTGGGATCTGCAATTGCCGGGAGAAGGTAATCTCCCTTTGAAATCGGCCGTAAACCCCACCCTCACTGTTCTAAACTGCTCCTAGACTCTTATCTTTCTACTTTTTTTTGTATCTCTCTGTAGTGAAGGTTCTTTACTGTATCCAATAAAGGGTCCTTGTAGTGTTAATAACATTGGTATTGGATTTCTATTCAATGGGAATAATTTGATGAGTCAGTATTATTAATCCAATCATTAAGTTTTTCTCTTTGTCCTTGCGGCAAGGCATGGACTATATAATAACTATATCATAATTGTTTCTTTAATTTACAGGTATGAGACAACATGAATGTATAGTATACTTGATTCAATGTTTGCACAGGTACGTAAATTTAATTCATTTTATTTCTGAACAATGGATTTTTTCAAAAATAAAATGCGAACTATTTTCTGAGTAATTACCATTTACTTAAATTCCTTACCACACATTTACTGATTACAATAAATCACCTGTTATTCTTTCTCATATTTGATTTTCTTTTATTTTTTATTTATTAACGTCCACTTTTTGCAACTTAGGCTAATCGGGACGGGTTATCTACAGGTTACCACCCTTTTCTAGCCAGGGTGGGATTTTAGGACGTTATTTAATGAATTTCGTCACTAAATAATTTCCTTTGCCCAGGCAAGAATCGAACTCGCCACTCTAGGTTTACCATGTGAGATAAAGGTCAACGCTTTAACTCGCATGGCTAACCTGAGCCCCCTGAGATTTTCTTTTACTAACGTTACAAACAATCAAGTATAAAAAAGAATAAAATTTCCAGAGTTCTTCTAGATTTTTCTTAAGGCATTTTTACTTTGAGTCTTGAAATGTATGAAGGTCTTTTATTAGAAAATAGCACGTGAGAAATTTGCTTTGTTTACTGAATCAATGCGTGTCGAATTTTTTTTAAATGATATACCAAGCACTGATAACTACTTTTTAACATTACGTATTAAAAACTTTATTGAAAAAAGAGCATTGAAAACGCATTTCAATATAAGAAACATTTTTTAGCAGCTTTGGTAAAAAGCAATCTCAGGGAAACAGTTAATTACAGATCTTTATACCCACTTCTTATCTTATTTTTATATATAATGAGGTATTGTTTCTATTGGATAACCAGGAGAGGTGGACTAAAAAAAAAATATAAATATTTCTGTTCTTAGAGGTCGTGTTGAAAAATGTAATATAAATAATGTTGTTGGAAATATTATAATATTCGTGGGTTGTACAAAAAAAAGTCAATTTTTTCCTACGTTTTCTTTGCAATTTAATGAAATTATTAACTATTTGTTTGTTTGACATTTGCGACATAATGATGTACTCTCATATAATGGTGTTCTCCTTTATAATGGGGACTAGTGCGCTATCTGCTATCCTTTATATTTTAATAAATTATTGATTATGCCACTCTAGCACAATCTATCTCTATATATAATTAGGAATATGAATGTCCTATCTGTCTGGACTGCGTTTATCAGTCTAAATAACACTTATACTAAACACTTTTTTGCTATTCTGGCCTTATAACCTACAATAATGCAATATATAAACTACATTGATCCATTAATTTAGAATAAATTAGTGAAAATATTTCAATGATTTTAATCATCTATTGAGTTTTTAATCAGGACGACATTTTTAAAACAATTCTTCAAATGTCCAGCGATCCTACGTTCTATGAGATGATGAAAATGACGTCCGTTCAAATTTTTATATATATTATATTTATAAATATGTATTAGAAATATATAAGGTTATTTATTATTAACTATAGCCTAGTTTGTGAGATTTGAGATGGAATCTGATGTTTAAATTAAAAATAATAATGTCATTATGGCTATGTGTAACCTCTGTACAATTAATTCCAAAATTTGTAAAATGGGGATAATTATTATTGGTCCAATTCTTAGATCTTACCCTAAATAGTTATATTTTATGTTTTATATTACCTCGGCTAAATAAAATAAGCCCTTTCAAGGTAATCTATCCACCATTTCAAACTAAATGACCAAATTAACCTATCCAATAAACTGTATATTCACTAAGATCTCCTAGGAATAAATAATAATTTCCCTCCGAAAAATCAACTAGTTTTTATAGTGAAATTTCGGAAGTCAGACTAGGTTATTTTATAATTATGTTACGTTATACTCTGTCCACCACTAAATACAGTGGTTAAGAAAAACATAAGATATTCAGAATAGCTTTAGTGAATATGCTGCATTCAAGAATTACGATAACATCAATGTTATTTAAGTTAAATGAGAATCAATTACGAAGAAATGTTATACCTATGGTGGAGTAAAAAAAATAAATTTTTACTTTACTGAAACGGGTACGTTTTAATGACTGTGTAAGATTCAGTAAAAAGTCTCTGAAATATTTCATTATCAGTCGCCCTCTCGAGTCTACGCATTTGATTTAAAGTTTTGGAATTTTTTTTCGGATTCGTTAATTTTTTTAAGTATTGGACACGTAGAAATCGACGATGGATGGTTGCCAAATGGTAGAAAAAGGTCTTTAATATGCAGACCATTTCTTAAAATCATTTTAGATTACGGTTTCATTCTGCGCATTACGCTCAAACTCCATACAGTTTTTGAAATTTCCAATGTTTTCCTTATTTTTTAAACTTTGTTTTTCCTGTAAGTGTTATCAAAGCTTTTTGTCATTCCTACCTCGCACTGTGCAGCTGTTGGCTAGCTTACGTTATATGGAAGTAGTCAGGACTCTCCACTGGAAGGTGGTTGCACTTCGAGTCCCACCCGCGCCCTCCTTTCCGCCCATCCAAGTACGTATTTACATTTCTCAGGAAATTCTTTTACAGTTAACTCGTCTCTTTGTGTCATAGATTGGCCGAATATTTCTGTCAGACATTCTAGTTTTTATTAGGGGTTTTCTATTCTTATGGAGTCTGATGGAAGCTCAAAATGAGCGCATTCATAACTTGGTAGACCTCTGATGTGGGTCATTTGCCAATTACATTCAAGTAAGCTTCCTTAGAAACATTTAATTGCAAACCTAGATGGACCTACCAGCGGACCGAAAGGGTGTGTTGTGCCGGTTGGCCAAAGCTTAAGTTTGTTATATCATACTTTGAAATCAGTTCAGTTTGCACAGAGTTTGTCATTGATCAACTCAGTCGTGGGAACGAAAATGATTTGAGTGCTAACAGTAAATCTATGATGTATGCAACACAGTGTCGAGTGGGAAGATATCGCAAGAATTGAATTATAGAGAACAGATTAGAATTATTGAAAACATACGTCCAGGAAGCCCTATGAGGGAGGAAAAAAATCAATCGCATACTGAGGAAATTAGAATTGAAGATAAGATTTATTCATTACCAATAATACTACTCATCCATCAGATTTAATGAATTAACATTTAGTTTCAATTTCACGACTCATTCAACTACGCTTCCTTAGAGATAAATCTTAAAACCAGATTCTGGTTTTTATTTTACATGAATTTTGAAAATATTACCTATGTTAAATTAAAAACTGTATAATTATTCTACTCACACTGTATCATTACTATTTTCTGAATTGGCATCTATTTTACAAAAATCGGCTATTAATTTTAAATTAAGTACAATTTTTTTCATGCATAGATAAGTAACGCCACTATTTTACTAACAACAAAAAAACTTGGATATTTAACTGGAGTAATTTTTGGGCAGAAAGCGCTTATTAACAAAATCACAGACTTGTAATCTCGATAATTGATCTACAATGAGTATTCAACTCATAACAGCATACGGGTTAATATGCCCCTTTTTTTCTTCTCCTTATTGCAGCGTACTAGGCAGCTATCTCTGTTGTTCTTGTCTACTTCTGTGAACTGCAAGTGTGTGTTTGTGTATCACTCAGACTACTTGGGGAAACCGGACGTGGCTGGGGATTACAATGTCAGGAATACGGATGTCCACCAACCTCTCTCCTCTCCTAATCTTCTACTACAAGCAGTTGGAATTTGGATCCTATAGATTGCTCATTAGTTTATTTTTCCTCTTCTACATCCTTCGATAATTTATTTGTTTCGGCTTGCTTTCTTATTTTTTTTCTAGTAAATTTGTAACGACTTTTAACTTATGGGAGCTACCTGGCTAGCGGAAACTACTTCCGGTTTAAAATATTTTCTGTCACCCATTAACACGGAACCGCACCTAATATTAAATAAACTATAATAGAGATCTGACCAGCGGTGTCACATCCTAGCAATATAAACAAAATTATACAATTATTTATTAATTTCCACTTTTTTGCAACCAAGACTAATTGGGACGGGTTATCCTCATGTTATCACCCCATTTCTAGCCAGGGCGGGACTAGGTAATAGAAACATATATTTCTATTGCTACAATTTCATTTGGTTCTTCCGAACTCAAAATTTAAGTGTTTCGTGTAAAAAGAGAGTTCAGTTTGTATCCCTACAAATTTTCTACAATTTTTAGTTTATATATATATATTTTCTAACTCTCATAGTAAGGAAGATGTTTACTTCTAGACATATCACATTAGCAATAGGCCAATTAATCTCGATTCTTCTTATTTTAAGTTTAAATATGGGGCATTGATTCCGTTGGATAATCAGGGGAGGGTGAAATAAAAAAAAGTATCTCTGTTCTCAGGAGTCGGGTTTTGAAAAATGTAAAATAAATAATGTTGTTGGAAATATTATAATATTCATGGGTTGTTTTATGCTTATATTTTAACAGAATATTAATGGAGTTCAGTTTCAGTTTTAAGTCTTGTGTAAACACCCCCACCCACTCTTATTAATAAGATTATTATTAATACGACACTTAGAGGCCCTTAGCTTCTAAGCATTTCATATTCAGCTTAAATTTCAACTTCGGTTAACATGACTTTCAATTACTAGAAAAATGGGCAATAGTTTTTATATGATCTGTTGCGTGGCCTAAACTATGCAAATATACGTAGTTAACGCAGCTCCTGCGTGAAGGACATTAGTATGAATCAATATGTATAGGATTGCAATAACTTAACATCCTTGTTTCCTATCCTTATGAAACCTGAATCTGAGAATTGATGGTTTAGCCGCTTCTAGTACATGTGACGTTGTTAGATAACGTAAACTGTGTTTGAGACTCGACTGATGCGATATCTTTTTTCATGATATATCAAACTACTAAATTAATTAGGATAAGATTAAGAATAGTCATTTCCTCCGCTGTTAATATAGTTTCTATTAAGAAGGACTCTTCTTCTAGAGTCTTGTATAGGTGTTTTGAGTCTAGCACATTGATTTGGGGCACGTAGTCCCGAAAGTACTCTGCCTCTAATGAAGGATTGTTTTCGACTGCAGGAATTGTTCTTTTTCTAATCTATTTCTGATGATGGACTTCCACCAGTCAGCCAATACAGAAATAATATTATTATTTTGATTCCCATCACTAAATTTTTGGGAGAAAAATGTACTTTGTCGTATCCGGTGGAGTTGGCAAACATGGATTACTTCTTGGCTAGGATTGCCAACGAGGAGTCGAGGAGTTTGATTAATGAGAAAGATGAAGGATGAACAGTTTGCCTTCTGTTAGGGAGGTCACAGCCACTCATTAATAATCCAACTCTTGGACAATAGCATTCTCTTGGACTATTGTCTCACTCTTCTTTAGTCTCCTCCACCAATTTCCTCAGGTAAAGTCTGACTCTCAAGTATTTTTCTTTTCCATTCTCTGTAATAGTTATTCGTATATGCCCACTGGAGGACTAGAAAACACCATTTGATTATTAGAAGTATTGCCCTGTTGAACTGCATTACTTAAGAGGAGCTTTACATTTTTGCAGTAAATCATTCAATGTAATGACTATTGCTTCAATATCTGATGTTTGCCTATTTTTCATAAGTTAAATTGAACAAAAAAATATTCTTGGATACAGACATATTTTGGTTTTTTGGCTCCTTATACAAAGTAAAGGAAATATTCTAATAACCAAAAACACGGTTTTCAGATATCAACAGATTTACTGTATTTACGCCCCGGCAACCATATTACAGTTATTTTATAATTGTGTAGGCTGTGAAGGTATGTGTAATAAGAGGGTGTGGACTGTAAAGATTTGCTATGGAGGGTGAAGAACTAAGAGACTCGGTGCACAGCAATACTTTGCTAGTGGGTTACTCCTCTAGTTTTGAAAGCACTAGAATTATAGCCTGAAGTTGGGCTGAATATATTGAAGCTTGATCTTACTTTATAGCCTGCATTCCAATAGCAACTGCTGCAGCAGTCCTCAATGCGGTTGGTGATCCGTTTTTCTAGATGAATAGGGAATTTTGATTTTTACTAATAACTGAGTTTCAAATATTTTCATAAAATATAAAAGAAAGTGATTCATATTTTTAATGTTTTGTTAAAGTGAGATTAATTTTTATGTTCCTTACTCTCCAAAGTGGTGTATTTAATACCTTAAAGTTTAGGAAGTGTATTTAGAATATTAAAATCATTTGTATTTTCTATGTGTCTTATTAAAAGAGATATTTGTTTTGGTTGTTTTTTGAAGAAATTGTAAATAAAAAAGTTGTTTCAAAAAGTATTTACACATGGGCTATTTAGTGCCTTGCATTTCATTAAAAATATTAAATATATCACCCATTTTCTATATGCTAATAGTGGCTTACCAGAATATACAGAAAGGTTATCTTCTGGACTTGTTTCAAGCGCTCCGGAGTATGTGGTTTATCGGGTCAAGTAGTCGAAGGGTCTTTGGATTGGCTGATGAATATACTGCATCTAACAGCTCCCCATTTCATATTGCTAAGATTTATCAGCAAATTCAGGCTTTTATGAATTTAATAAGAAGTGTAAGTCCAAGAAATTTATTGTGACTGTGTCATGGCATAGTTAGAAACGATTATTTGTTGTATTAAGTTTCCTCTACTTTCAGAGAAAATAATACAATTTGTTTTACTTTAGAAAATTTGTACCCAGTTCTTTCAGACCTTTTTACTTGTTGTATGGTGTTTTGTATAATTGTCTGACTTTTATTTATGCCTGGAAATGTGGTGTAGATGAATAGATTGTCGGCATACTAGCAGTAGGATATTTCTATCCAGTTATATATTGTATTTTATGCTTTATTTTCGGATCAGAAACTGTTATGTAACAAATCTTTTACATTTACTACATATTTTTTCATGCTATTTTTTCATACGACTAACGATTAACGGGATACAGGATATTTTAATGTTTTCAGCAGCTTTAGAATTATTAGCTAGGGGTTGCTCACATGACTAACTTTCACAAAAATTCCTTAAATCTTCGCCAAATCCGAAGTGCAAAGCGTTTTATATATATATATATATATATATATATATATATATATATATATATATATATATATATATAATATATTTGATATATCTGTAAACATGCTGGTGAAGCAATTATAAGCCCGGTTCTTATTTATCTCAGATACCCGGCTTCGCCCGGGAATTCATTTGAGGCTGAATGGTGATAGTATTTTTTAGCAGGCTTTACATTACACAATATTTTGACATTTACCCGTCCCAGTGATTAGGATTGATACCCGTCGTTGCCGTGGATTTGCTAATAATAGAATTATTTGTTCGATAAGGCTTCACAGTCTTCGATATTTTTATATTTCCCGTCTCTTATACATGTAAATATGGTGAATTTTTATTTCAGGCCTCCCTTATAACCCCCCTTCCGTTCGAACCTAAAAATTTTAATATAACTTATAATCATGGAAGAATTAATGCTAATTGACATACCGAGTTTTGTTAAGTTCGGTTCAGCCGTTAGTGCCCGCTAAAGTTTTAACGTATAACTCATTTATACTTAGGTATACGACCAAAGTGTATATAACAAAAGTTACTCCAAATAACAAAATAAACAACATTTGTTATGTTTATATTTGCGAAAAAAACCAATAGGAAACGAAATATCGCTATTTTTAATTTCAGGCTTCCCTTATAACCCCCACTCCTGCCCGTCCATAGAAATGTTGGTATGGCTTATTATAATGAAGGCCTCACTGATAATACACATACCGAGTTTTATTTAGTTCGGTTGAGTCTTTTTTGGCAAATAATATTGTTGACTCCCGCTATAATTTTTAGCGTATAACGCATTTAAACTTCGATATAAGACTAAAGTGTATATAACAAAAGTTACTCTAAATATCAAAATAAACAACTTTTGCTATGTGCATATTTGGTGAAAAACCAATAGAAAACAAAATATCGCTATTTTTAATTTCAGGCTTCCCTTATAACCCCCACTCCTGTTCGTCTCAGAGAAAATTAATATAGCCTAAAGTCTAAGTTGGGTTAGTAGTAATATATATACCAAGTTTCATAAAATTCGGTTCAGCCGTTTATGCGTGAAAAGGTAACAAACAAACAAACAAACAAACAAACAAACAAACAAACAAACAAACAAACATACACGAAAGAAACAAAATGCAGATATGGTGTCAATGACATGTGAAACGAAAAGTTATCGTGAAAAAAATCAATGTACAGACAGAGGTTACAATTTTATATATATATAGATAATTCTACTGTACGTGTGTATGTCACTGAACTCCTCCTAAACGGCTGGACCGATTTGAATGATGTTGATTTGTTTGTGTTAGGGTGACGCCCTGGATGGTTTAGATTCACAAATCAGCCCGGCAGATGGACCAGGAGTGGGGGTTGTAAGGGAGGCCTATTGGCCTATTTCCTATTGGTTTTTCGGCAAATATGCACATGATTGTTTATTTTGTTATTTAGAGTAACTTTTGTTATATTCACTTTTGTCATATAACAAAGTATAAACGAGATATACACTAAAAAATTAATGTGGGAGCCAGCAGTTTTATTGGACACTAACGATTGAACCGAACTTAACAAAACTCAATATGTAAACTATCATTAATTCTTCCATGATTATAAGCTATATTAAATTGTTAAGGTTCAAACGGGAGTGGGGGTTATAAGGGACGCTTGAATAAAAATTCGTTATATTTCATTTTCTAATTGTTTTTAGGCAAACGTGTACATAACAAAAGTTGTTTTTTTGTGTTATTAAAAGTAGCTTTTGTTTTAAACATAATATTATTAAATTTAATATACTAATCGCTTGAAATATCATGCAGGACAACGTTTGTCGGGTCCGCTAGTATTTAATGAAATTATTAATGGAGATCCATTTAAAATATATTCTATTACTATTAAGTGATTCCTTTGTTACCCGCATTTGTGGATAATTTATCCTTAATATAATGTTTTCATTTCTGTTATAGTTTTTTAGGCTCCTTTTTTTAACGCATTTATACCAATTACTAGAGTGCAATATTATATCTTCATTGCTCCTGCTATTTTATATTTTGTACGTTGTCTTTATAAAACTCGAAACCTTGAGATATTGGCTAATGTTTTATTTCGGCCTGGTATTCGATCCTAGTAGTTCCTTAGATCCATTTGTTCTAATCAGGATATAGATATTCTACAAAAAAGTGAGCAAGCATGTTCGCCACGTTCTAGCTGTAATTAATCATACGAGCCGTAAGCTATATGAGTGTTTATTAATCTTAAAAAGAACTTGGATATAAAAGTATCTGGTCTGAGTACTAATTTGTGTGTTTAAAACAAATAACGGATAGAAGTAAAATAAAAGCTCTAACCTGGCCTGGTCATCCCTCCATATTGTGCATGACGTCATACCTGTCCGCTGATAGCAGAACATCTCTTATCAGAGCGAAATCAGCGAACTTAGAAACAGCGTCTCACTCTGTCAAGGCACTACTGAGGCAGATTTGTCTTGCTCCAGCATAATCCTCGCTGCCTTAGCGTCTAATCCCATCTCATAGATAGCAATAACTATATCTCTCCAGATAGTTCTACTACTCTAGTAAACTAATCTTTCATTCATAATGAACCTAGAGGACGATACTAAAAAAAGTCAACCGTCCTTGAACGAAATATTTGAAATGCTTAAAACACTATGTAGTGAAGTGAGGCAGAGTAATGAAGAGGCAAAAATATATAAAGAGGAATTAGAGAAAGCTAAAGAGAGAGTTCAGGCATTGGAGGATAGTCAAAATGTGATATTGGCTGAGCTGCAGTGTTTAAGGGAGATGAATGAAGATATTGACCTAGATAGAAGAAAAAATAATTTAGTACTCCATAACTTTAATGAAAATAAAGACGAAACTCTTTCTCTGCTTCTTGACAGTTTTATTCTGTTCGCTGCTGAAAAAATGCAAATTTCTGTCTCTAAAATAGAAATTGATTTTATAAAACGCCTAGGAGCCAGAAGAAACGACTCACCCAGGCCGGTTTTAATACGATTTATAACTACATGGAAGAAACATGAATTTCTAACTTCTAACTTTAAACTTAAAGATGAGAGAATTTATTTTACTGAAGATCTCCCTCTCAAAATGAGGAAACGAAGAAGAGAATTAATACCCTATCTTCAAGTGGCAAGAGAAAAACAATGCCGAGCTAGTCTAAGAAGGGATAAGCTGTTGTTAAACGGTAGGCTATACTCACTGGAACAGCTACACAAGTCAAGAATCTTGCGGAAAGAAGAAAATGAATCTACCGAGGAAGGATCTACAACAGTTGATGGTGGACCGTTGGTGATGACAGCAGATCCCCGAACGCCTATTAAAAGGAAGCATATGACGTCACCCCAGAAGATGGTTTCAGGCAAGACAAAAACAGCACTCCAAGGATTTTCCTTTAAACCTCGGTCTTCTTCTCTGGAAGGCAGGAATTCCTGTAGTCCACCAAATAAAGTAATACCAACATAGCATACAGAGCAGCTGGATGATCCTCTGGATAAGACTTGGCATGGAGACGGTAGTAATATCTTGTCATGGAACATTACTCGAACGATCAACCTTCGGACAACCTGGACGGCCGTAACAACCCATTCATCAAAGCATTTTCCACACCAACAGGCTAACCAATTATCAACATTAAAAATAATTTGCAATAATATTAATGTATTTCCAAACATACTTAATGTTAAGACAATAAATAATTTAGGTATATCTAAAGTTAACTGTATTAAAGAAAGAATTGTATTATTTTTATGGGGGTGCTTAAACATCAATAACCAGCACATTAATTATTGCATTATATAACATATAATATTATTATTATTATTATTATACTGTTTGTAATAAATCATAGAGAAGAATTATGTTAATTTGATATATCAGAGAAGTGATCTTTATTTAGACGTTAATATATATGTATATGTATATGTGTGTGTGTGTGTGTGTGTGTGTGTGTGTGTGTGTGTATGCGTGTGTATGTGTGTATATGTATGTGTGTATGTATGTATATGTGTATATTTAATTTACATTTGCATTAAATTATGATTTATTGAATTAAGTACTATAATTATTTAGATTAATATTAATATTATATTACAAACCAATGTATATCCTGTGAATTTGTACTTTAGAAAATAGTATTAGTTATTTACACATTTTTTTAATGAGTTATATTATTTTAACAACGGTACCTACTAAAAGAAATGGGCCAGACTCTTGGCAACATGTTGTATAACATAAGCCAATAAAAATCTATCTATCTATCTATCTATTCGATCCTAGGAATTAATTATATTTAAATGATAAAACTGAAATATATTACTTAAATTCTGGATACCTTAGAAACCCCGCTAATTACGCAGTTTTTTAAAAATTGTTTAAGGTTATTTTTGGGACGGAAAATTTCTGTTATACGCTATTACAAGTAAAATTATTGATCACAGATGTCAATTAAATAGCGTAATGCATGAAAATAATATTTTGTCTATAAGTGGTCCATGTACAACTTATGCGAATAGTATTCTGTTATCTGAGTGGATCAAAAATAGCCAACTTATTTCAGGATATAGTTGTTAATTTGAACAAACCAAATGTTTGCTAAGGAAAAGACGATCGTCCAGAATAATGTCTTGAAATTAAATTCCAAATATAAAAATAATTCTATTTTACTTAATTTATAACGGAACTATTATATATTTTTTATTGTAAATACTTGTAGAGGGCAAGGCACTTTTATTGATCCTGGTTACACATTTTATGTATTAGCTTGTTTAGCATAAATATGAAATAAAATAAAGCACGTTAATAATTTATAAATAAGTTTAAAGTGCATAAAATAAATTTTAAAAGTAATTCTCATATCCGCCTATACGGAAAAGTTATCAGTATTTTTCTTCATTTAAATTAAATTAATGCGTTGTAAATAATGAAAGCATACATATCTGGACGGTAAATACAATTCATTTTCAGACCTATAGCCAAAAATAATTCTTTCTAATAAATACATAACTGGATCCTAAGAAGTAGGTTGACACAAGTAGCAAGCAACTGAGTTTATTTTTCATCAGCCACCTGATAAATCTGCAACAGTGACTCTTGCCTGACTGAAACCACCTGGATGACGGCCTGGGATTGTGGCACTCACTTTCGCCAGCCTTTATATCCTAACTGCTCTGCGGGCTTAGTCTAAATAACTTATTTCTTCTTGTTCAACGCAGTCCTTTTGAATGACCTTATGTTTGTATACTTAAGCAATGTGGACGTGTAAATTTAGGGAACTACCCTCATTATTTCCCCAGTCTTATTATGCTGAATAAAGATTAGTTATTTAGAGTAAGATTTATGTCGTAATTGTCTCTTTGAAATTGAGTCTTAGGTTTTGAACTTAATTGTTTTAGATATTATTTTATTATGCGCGAAATTTCTGTTGTTGGAAAAGTAATTAATCATCATGATTTTATTAGTCTTGATATTGCCTATTTTATTATTAAACTAAAAATAGCTTCGACATTTTTGAATAATTTTGGCGATTGATTAATTCCAATTTGAATGAGAAGACTATTTCTTGTGTTAAGCAATATTGGCCATTGTTCATCGCCACTCAAAATAGCCCTAGTGACCGTAATCAGTTATTATTAACGTAGATCTCGAATCCATACAAGACCAAAGAGCTATTAGTTATTTTCATCTCTCGAAGATCCTTTTGACTCGGCAGCCTATGTTCAGGAATCATTACTCATGCTGGCTATGGGGCTCCATATTAGATTATTGTTGATGTGATTGATATTGGTCTCAAAAAACAGATGTCCTGACAAATTGCGGGAAAGCATCCGAGTTCGGTGGAGGAGAGGGGGCTTCAAATAGAACTGTGATCACATGGAAACACTTAATTAGCGCAATTGACTGTCGACATCATTGGCCAAATATTTTGTGGTATTACTCAGAATTTCTCGTGAGTGGGGCGTCCTTACATAAATTAATATTCGTTATTTCTGCATGGCTAGGTCTTCGATACTGATAATTAACTATTAATAAGCAGTTGATTTATAAACTCTTAGCTTACAGTATGTATAAATAATATAATAAAAATATTATTAAATATTTACTTTTTGTATCCTTTTAAGTTAGAGAATAACCTAATGAATTTCCAGCACTATGGACGATATAACCAATTTATGAACTTTAGCGATTACTGGAGAGTATAATGTGTTTAATTGGAGTATTTATTTATTTTAAACTACATCATTTTATGACTTCTTCCAAGGGTCCTGGAGCATAAATAAAAGTCCGTCACGCACGGTCTGCGTAAACTAAGCAGATTTCCCACGTGAAAGTTTACAATAGAGAAATTTCACGAGAGTCGAGCAGTTAAGGAAACGGCCGAACTAGCTTTTGGCGGGAAAGTGACCCGTCCGTTAGCCGCCGAGATTTAATAAAAATGCAAGTATCTCGGTTAATATTCAGGATAGAGAATAAATGTATATAACAATATTTATAGTAAATTTAATTTGCAATAAGATTGATTCTGTAAAATTTTTCGATCCGACGTTTAGTAACGGAGATATTTTGAATTTTCGAAAATCCTCCCCTCTAAACCCCCCCCCCCCTTCCATTGGTCCGATTTCAGCCGTTGACGAACTTGATCTTTCTTTTTACATAAAACGACTAAATATCGAGTTTGGTCAACGATCAAACAAAAATTGCGACCGCTAGAGCGGTAACAGACGTAGATATATATATATATATATATATATATATATATATATATATATATATATATATATATATATATATACACTTTTGAACGGACCTCATTTTCGTCATCTACTAGGTAGGATCGATGGAGATTTGAAGAAAAATTTCGAAAATTCCGTCATGAGTACAACCTCAATAGCTGATTGCCCCTAAGGGAATCTGCTAAAATTATGTTTCAGTATAAAAACAGGTATACAGGTTATCTAGTAATCAATGAAATGTCCCCTTTTTTTGTGTTGTGTATCCTAAGAATGATGAAAATAGAAAATCCGATCCTTTTTCGATACTTTCACTCAACTGTAGCCATGTTTAAATCACACGAAAGCGTTAATGTACTTTATCTTCCTTTGGAAATATCTCATTAAATACAATGAAAATATATTTAGCAGATTTAAGTCCATTGTACTGAATCCTCTTATTTTCTTATTTCTTAGGCAGTGAAACAGCTTTGATTTTACATGATCCTAGACGTCTAAAGTAAAAGCCAGCCTGTCGGAAGCAAATCTGAATTGAAGTGAACTCTTCTGGAAGAACATTCCAGTCTGTTCCAGTAGACTGGAGAATTGTTTAAGATAGCCTTTTAGAGAGGAGTTAACAATCAGCCTGACCAAAATATTGAAATAAATGTTGGAGCAGCAATGACTCAGGAATTGTAGTCAATAAAATATATTTCATTTTTATGATCTTATTACTTAAATAATATTAGAATATGTAATTTAAATGAAATTGCGTTTTATTACTACAAACATACTAATTTTAAATGTACATTGGCAGAATGTTATGAGTTATTTAATTGAAGGTTGATGCCATGGCAGAGAGACAGAACAGACAGATGTTTGGTCTAATAATTTTGAATCTTTTACCATATAGAAAACATAAATGACAAACATCCCCTTTCAGTTAATACAACCTATGGCATGAACATTTTCAGTATTTCTAGATTACAATGAAATTTTATTTTTAATAAACATCAACGATCTCCTTAAAAAAAAGTCCGTCACGCAGGGGCTGCGTAAACTAAGCAGATTTCCCACGTGAAGTTTTACAATAGAGAAATCTGCCTAATAACAGCTGTAGTAGTAAGTAACCTCTAAACCTATTCACGAGAGGGACGAATAATTACAAAAACGGCCGCCAGAGCTCACGGCGGAAAGTCCGAACATAGCCACTGCTGCCGAGCACATGCAGAATACAAATGCAAATATCTCAGTTAATATTCAAGATAGAGAATAAATGTATATAACAATATTTATAGTAAATTTAATTTGCAATAAGATTGATTCTATAATATTTTTCGATCCGACGTATAGTAACGGAGATATTTTGAATTTTCAAAAATCCCTCCCTCTAAACCCCCCCTCCCACTGGTCCGATTTCAGCCATTAACGAACTTGATCTCTCTTTTTACGTAAAACGCTTAAATATGAAGTTTGGTAACGATTAAACAAAAATTGCGACCGCTAGAGCGTTAACAGACAAATATATATATATATATATATATATATATATATATATATATATATATATATATATATATATATATATATATATATATATATATAATTTTGAACGGACCTCATTTTCGTCATCTCCTGGGTAGGATCGATGGACATTTGAGGAAATTTTTCAAAACTCGCGTCATGAGTACGACCTCAATAGCTGATTTCCCTTAAGGGAAATCTGCTTATATCTTAATCCTCAAAATATAACCCCTCACGACGGATTGTTGTTGTTATCAGACAAAAACCTTGCAGGTACTAGGTTTTATGTTTTGATTCGAAAGTCTAGGGAAAATGATTAAAGTGTCTCTGCTGGAAGAAAATGAGCAATTGAGTGATACAAATAATACTCGGAGGGGGGGGGCTGTTCAAAGTAATCCACTCCCACAAAATTCCAAATTCTACCAAACACATTCACTTCATGAATGATGCGGTACTGGCTGCTTTTAAACGTCGGGGTTGCTGTAAAACACAAAGATACATTTCTCATAACAAATGGCTATTCTTTTTAAATAAACTAGTATCTTTAGGACTAGGGCCACCGACGTCGGGGTTGCCGGCTGTCAAATAATGAAATACGAATCGGAAACTACTAAAATATCTTCAAAGAGATTTAGGATGTTTACTCATTGTTTCTCTAGAAGGGCCCAAGAATGGTTGACATTTGGCGAATACTGGTTGACAGATTTTTATTAACTAACTGCAGCCTCCATGATCCCAGTTAGGCGCCTAGTACTTATTGTTCATCTTCTAGAGAGCCGTTAAAACCCGTAATCATAGTACCTGTGGTTCATCTTCTATGTGGTCATTAAAAACCCTAATCTTAGTAAGTGAGGTTCATCTTCTAGGGGGTCGTTAAAACACCTAATCTTAGTAGGTGTGGTTCATTTTCTAGGGGATTGCTAAAATACCTAATCATAGTACGTGTGTCTTATCTTTTAGGGGGTTGTTAAAACACCTTATCTTAGTACGTGTGGTTCATTTTCTACAGGGTTGTTAAAACACCTTATCTTAGTACGTGTGGTTCATTTTCTACAGGGTTGTTAAAACACCTTACCTTAGTACGTGTGGTTCATCTTCTAGGAGGTTGTTAAAACACCTAATCTTAGTAGGTGTGGTTCATTTTCTAGGGGATTGCTAAAATACCTAATCATAGTACGTGTGTCTTATCTTTTAGGGGGTTGTTAAACACCTTATCTTAGTACGTGTGGTTCATTTTCTAGAGGGTTGTTAAAACACCTTACCTTAGTACGTGTGGTTCATCTTCTAGGGGGTTGTTAAAACACCTTATCTTAGTACGTGTGGCTTATCTTCTAGGGGGTCTTTAAAACACCTAATCTTAGTAGGTGTGGTTCATTTTCTAGGGGGTTTTAAATACCTAATCATTGTACGTGTGTCTTATATTTTAGGGGGTTGTTAAAATATCTAATCTTAGTACGTGTGGTTCATCCTTTATGGTGTTTTTACAACCCGTAATCTTTGTACGTGTGGTTCGTCTTCAAGGCCCGTTAAAACCCCTAATCTTCGAACAATTGTGCCTATATGTGTGAAGTAGGATGAGTACTAGAACTACAGATTAAATGAGGAAGAGTGAGTGAGAGAGAGCGAGATAGGATGGAAGTGTATGTGTGTCCGTGCTTGTGGGAGATGTGAGAGACAGCGAGTGAGAGAGAGAGAGAGAGAGAGAGAGAGAGAGAGAGAGAGAGAGAGAGAGAGAGAGAGAGAGAGAGAGAGAGACAGAGAGAGAGAGAGAGAGAGAGAGATAGAGAGAGAGAGAGGAGAGAGAGAGAGAGAGAGAGAGAGAGAGAGAGAGAGAGAGAGAGAGAGAGAGAGAGGAGAGAGAGAGAGAGAGAAGAGAAATATCCGTTAAAAGGTATATCTTCTAAAGTAAGGCCATTAGGTAATTATGGCGTCAGTTGAAAGGATTTCCACCCTTAAGGTAATTCAGCTTACAGTGAATTAATTAAGTGAATTCTCTACTTGGGAGTGGGTAGGACCGTTTATTCCTTAGCAATTCGCCCCCAAGTTGGTGGGTCTCTTTGTAGTTCTGGATGGGACGGGTATAAACATTTAACCACCGTCTAAACAAGGTTTCGTCTCTGCGGATTTATTTATGTGGACGTCTGAATTACATCTTATTCCTACTATCCGTTTTATTCCGAGTCAACCAAAAAGGACTAGGAAATGTTCCCAACATAATTTGAAATTGTATGTTCAGATCCCATGTTTTCATCTGAGCTTCTAGTTTTCCTTCTCAGTATTAAAGCTTTTACATCTCCTCTGTTCATGGAAAAGAATCTGCATACTGCTTTATTACTTTTGGGAAAAATTGCGTTCTTCTTTTTCAACGCACAATTTAAACAACAAATATGCTCATTTTCTTTGCTTCATTAACTTCATTCTCTGAAGCCAACATATTTTTTCAGCTGCTGGTGCCTGCTCTGTTGTTTAGAGAAAAATATTACACTCCATGATTTCATTATATGCTTATGAATAGGGTAATTAAATTTACTTGCAATGAGACCTGAAAGAAATATCGCGATATTTCATTTTCTATTGGTTGTTTCGGCAAACGTGCTCAAAACTAACGTTGTTTATTTTAGAGTAACAATAGTTATGAACACTTTATTCGTATAACGAATTAAAAACGAGATAAACATTAAAAATCATAGCGGGAGTCAACAGTTTAAAAAGAGATACTTCCCCTTCCCCGCCAAAAGCACATTTAACAGTGAATGTGGAATATTCTATGAATACTAAGTTCCTTCGTCGGGCATACAATATTTTTAAGAATGGCTATTAAATACATAAGTATAGGTATATTTGATGTGCTGAGGGCTGCCTTTGGGAATAGAAATATTACTTATTTTATATATATATATATATATATATAAAAAAAAAAAAAAAAAAAAAAGCTGCTATCTACTAATAAGATATTTTTGACCAATAATGTTTTGAACAACGAATTGGGATTGAATAGTTACCACTTAATGTTTAGTTTGACAAACTCATCAATAGTTCTTAGATTGTCCAGAACGCTGTAAAATTTAATCACAGTAAAAACTCAGACAGCCTTGCGTTGAATAACATTCACACTCATTATTCTGCCTAAATATTTCCCTAGCAAATCTACCTCAGTAATGGTTCTTAATAACTATGAATGAATGCAATCCATGATTATGACGATAATCACTGTTGTACTTCAACAGTACAGAAGGGTATGATCAGAAAATATTTATTTATTTTTTAATCTTCAGGGCTATAAAATTCTATAAGTTCGCTTTAGTTGCCAAATATTCAGGTCTATGACCTAAAGACGGAGATGGGGAAATATAAAAATACTGTGCACATAAAAACTTTGCAAAAAAACAAATACCGTCATCATTATGCATGTAACGTTTTTCCGAGTGAAGCCTGGTACCTTAGCTGGTTTACATATAAATAAAAAACAAAAAAAACCATGAAACACTCATAAAACACAATCAAACATTTACTATTAAACTAGAAAACAATACTAATACATTAACAAGTTCACATCTTATCTAATAATACTACCAAAATAAAGCTACTTACTAGCAAAAATAACATTAAACCTCATAATCCATAATCTCAATAAGTGTACATATATCCACGCAGTAATTCCAAAAGGAAAAATTTTTTCTATACAATGAAGGAACCAATTCAGTGATAATAACACCCTTTGCAATCTAGCATCGGGAATTCAAGTAGTATGTTTATAATATAAATATAGGATAACAAATAAAATAGAATAGTAGACCTATAAAGACTAATTAGTGATTTGATTATTCCAATAAGGATACTAAGGTTGAAAAAGTTGATTTAGAATATATACAAAAAAAAATTAAAATAAATTAATGCAGAATGCATGAAAGAGAAGCTCCTACATCATTTCATCACAAGTCACCTACCTACCAAGTAGAGGATTCACCTCAGAAGACCTGAGATTTATGGCAGAATAGTTTAGTTATGTATTCGAAAATAAAATAAATATTTCATCCAAAAAGGGAGTTAAGGTGGTAATGTAAGTCAATAATTTAAGTTATGAAATCAAGAGTTTTCAGAGAGAAGAAATCGATTAGAAAAATTCTGAATGAGGTATGTGATCGTCGATATCTGTCAGAATTCAAGGCAAAAGTAATTGGGTATATGATAAGGTACAAAAATATAATCCCAAATATATTTCGAGGTAAGGAATATTTCCAGGAAAGAACCAGGAAGTAATTTTTCGACAACATCAAACGGCACATGTATTTCGGGAATAATATTATAGAAAGATGAGCTACTGGCAAAATGCAGTGGTTAGATCTTGTACCTGAATTGATTGTATGATACGAAGAGAAAGGGGATTTTCGATATTTGTTTATATCCTCAAATCAATATATAACGGCATTATGCTAAGAGAACTAATGAAGAAACATTTGAGAGAATATGCATTTAGAGAAAGATACAGTAGGTCGCATGGACAGATAACTTCATTTTGATGTATATTCAAGGTTGGGGAAAAAAGGACAACACCTCTACTAGGTTTCGTTCTTCATAACACAGCTCTATGACAGATCGATCCCCGTCAGCTAGGAAATTCAAGCTGTCACTAGAAGCAACAAGTACTACTAACTGTAATGTGTTTACCCTCAAACACACGCACACACACCCATATATATATATATATATATATATATATATATATATATATATATATATATATGAAATTCGGTCTTCCCTTCAGCTTGAAGTTCAAGCTAAAGAGTACCAGGGTTCCATCAACCCGGTCTCAGCTGAGACGAGGCCTAGGAACTCAGCACACTCGGTCACGAGAGGAAGCGGTAGCTATGAATACAGAGCTTTTATCCAGGATTTTGGGGACAGATCTAATGCCTCTGATTCTCGGCCTTGTTAGATCGCTGAGGCAAGACGACTGAGATCTGAGTTATCCACATCTCAGTCGGCATTGCTCTTGTGGTTGATTGGCTCAGTAAAGAAGACATGGGATGGCTTAGGAGTGGGTTCCTCATGGGTTAAGGCTTAGTTGGTTGGTGGGGATCCTCCTGCTTCCTGAAGTGATGCATGATGTTGTCTGCAAGAGACTTGCGAGTTAAATTTTGCAACTACGTAAAAACACCTGGGACACATTGATCTTGGAAAACACAGACAGTGTACCATTTACAAGTTTAGGGTCTTTCTTTCCTTTATTTTCAACCATCGCATACATCAATGCATGCATACCAGCTTAGTGAACAGTTCTTCTCGAAGAGACATAAATAATAATAATCATCAAAATATTATTTTCAGAACTATATTTGAACATTAAAACACAAGTTTTGGTTTGGTATCTGTAACTAATGAGATAGGATCAAGAGATGATACGATATATAAAGTTTCTCAAGATTAGTTGTATTTCATATCCATTTCCAGCTTAGATAGCAGTGACCTTCAAAATTTCATGATGAGGATGTCACCGTACTAGATCAAAGGCCACCAACTTCTGGTGGATTCAGCATTCCCTAAATCCCCACTCCTCCCTCTCTCTCTATCACTCTATCTCTCTCTGTCTACCACTCTATCTACATTCAGGATATTACAAATAGAGCTTTCAACTTTCGTCTGAATACAATTTCTAGAGCAGAAAATTACATGCCGCGAGAGAATTCTAAAGGTGGCGTCTCTTAGAACTACCTATTGTACATAAGTTTAAATTAGACGTTTCTCCTTTCAAAAAGAAAAGCAATTTTGAATTCTCTTTATATTCATTTTTAAAAACTATTTGAGTTTGCCAATATAGCAATATAATATAGCAATAATTTAAGGAGGAAACTGGATTTAGGAATTCAAAAGGAATATTTTATGACTTAGCACTCCTACAGAATGAAGTTTTATAAAGCAGAAATATTTCTATATTATTTTTGTCCCTTTATTGATGATAGGCATTAATTGTCAATGAATTTCTCGTTGTTATAATATTTCCTTATAAAAGGGTAATATTATTTAAAAAGATTCTACACAAATTAAATTTAGAATGTTTCTTTAATCAAAAATTACGAGTATGTTCTACACTTCTAAATATTACATTAGGGTGTTTTTGTTTTAGTTAATTCAGCTACTAGAGCATCTCACCTATAATAAATCTCTGAGGGTTGTCCGATTTTTTATTTAACTTAGGCTGGAATAGATTTGTTTCACGTTCCAGACCAGTTTTAGAACAATGAGATCAAAATTGAAAGACTTGTATGTCTGTCCACCCGTTTGTCATTCCATCAGCTTAACAAGACTCGAAAGATTTTTTATGAATTTTTAAATTTATGAGCCATCCCCAAGGTATAGCATAGGCTATATGAGAAATCGATTTTTTTTACGAGTAGGTGTGAAGGGGGAGGGGGAGGGGGACGGCCTATGTAAAGAACAAATTGAGTTTAATATTCTCATAGTCATAAAATATATTTATTTATTTTAGTTATTTATATTTATAAAATTCAAAGTTTTGATTTTCGACTGCGTGCGCCGAAAATTTTGTTCACGTTCCATGAAAATGCCTGAATGTAGTGCAGATTTATATTTTTCTACTTATGAAATAGAACATGCGAAAATAAATTCTCTGGAGACATTCCCTGGAATACTGATTAGGATTGTGTAAACATAACTTCAATGAATATCTTTCAACCGATCTGTTGAATGTCAAAAAGCACACCGTTGAAAAGTTGAATATTTCACAAAGTTAAATATACTTCAATGCAATAATCAAATAATTTATTTCTTAAAAGAACAGAATTTAGTTTCTCTAATGCCTGATGAAAATGTAGAGGAAAAGGTATATATATATATATATATATATATATATATATATATAAAATGGGACACATGTAAAGGGATAAATTTTAGCAATTTAGCCTCTCTTCCTTCCCACCTTCAAGAACTAGAAGTATTGCCATTATGGTACCTACTTCAAAATTGACTATATATCACCTCCGCCAAAGAAAACATAATGAAAAAAGTATCCAAAGCAAGAACAGTTGACTACGTAAACAACATCGTTCTATATAAGTTGACCGGAGATAATAGGGAACCAGTTTTAATAATAATACATCTAGTATTGTGTGAAAGATGTAAATATTAATTTAAATATTAACAAGGGCTCAAGACCAATGTAGAAAAAGGCAAAGCACATTCGCGAATAGTAGCAAAATTAAAATAATGACATCGACGGCAGAAAAATTCTATTTGTTGCAGCAAGAATTATAAGCAAACCTTAAGGCGGAAATAAGTAACTGGGCAGATAAGTTTAAGAAGCTTGTAAACACGAACAAAAACTTGGAATCTTTCGAATTTGACATCATTAAAAAGTTTCTTAATTTTTTTTTCGCAACGCTAACTCTTTTTTGCCAGGGTTTCAACATCGAGCAACACGCTTCATTAGTATGTTTAAAAACAAAACGATAAAATTACCAGGAAAGGTGAAAATAAGTAAACAAGTCTTGTGGAGCTCTTTGTGTGATCTAATAAGACAAATGGAAAAAAGGCGAGAACAATTCCAATATGAAGTGACCTCGTATAAATCAAACCCATGCTTGTCATTTGTTAAAACGAATCCCCGAGGCAATAAATCCTGAGTGACACATCTCCCGGTGCTGATGGAGTGTTCATTAGAACAGTGATGGCATTAGACGCATTATATATATAATTGATCTCATGATGAAAGCATATGATCTTCCGGACCTTTTTGGCAAGGACGAACAACATTGATACAGGTATCAAAGGAGTTATATCGGAGGTGCCCACCTGAAGTATGCCTGACTGCGTATTCAGTGATTCAAAGGATTATTAAAGAAGTGTTAGCGTCAGATCACGTTCAATGACGACTAGAGAGGGTTTGTCAGAAGATGCCGAGCCAATAGAATTGTCGCGACATTAAAAAAGACCGAGCTCAATAAATCTGATGTAGTTGTGACTTGACATTACAGGTAAGCTTGATAATGTTAGACATACTCATGTTACTCGTTCAGTAGAACAAGGTGGAGTGTCAAGTAGCCTAAGTAAAGGCATTAATCTGAATGAAAGAGGTTACTAGAAATACAGGGACTCGAAAGTCAAATACTATCAATGCGTGGAGAGGTATGCCTCAAAGTGGACCCTTGTCTGAATGTGGACTTTCAAATAAGCTTGGCCATAAACACATAGAATGCCATTGAAGCGTTACATTAACAGGTCATAACAGCTAAACGAATTGACGAAGACATACTGAAAGGACAATTAATATTATACAGATGCTTCTAATGGAAATCGAATTAAACGTTAACGCAAGAAAGAGTAATTGTTTAAATATCCATAATGAGGTACTTTCAAGTGAAAATCTACCTTTCGAGAATAGCGAAAAGATTACTTCTATGCGCTCACTAAGTATCTAGGTTGTTATTCTACGGGGGAAATAGTCAGCAATGATAATGCAGTAGATATAATGATTGAGAATATTAATAAACTTTGTTCCGTTTTCTTTTCTTGTTAGTTAATAGATTACTTTTAGTTGTTCTTTGTTTTTTCAATTTAATTATTCTGCTTAAACGTTTTCTCAACTTTAATAGAGCTTAGATAGCATTGTGATTTTTTTTATATTCGTCTAGGACACCAATATTGTCAGCGATGACTACTTTTACACTTTATTACCGTCGACTGGGTACAGAGTTTACTTCGAACTCAAAACTAACAATCGTCGACACTTACGGTTAATCGGAAAAATGTAAAGAACAAATTAAGTATTAAATGTATTTTTCAGTCCTAATTCGTTGCTTAGGTTTTCTTGATTCTCTCTTCCAACTTCTGGTTGTCAAATAGAGTGTTCTTTGAGAATGCCTCCAGGAAAATTGGGAAATTTTGTGTATGTATATTCATAAACATTATGAATATGTATTTAATTCGTATTTAGGGAATGAATTTTGCCAACTTGTCTACATTGTGTGTTTCCACTATTATTTATAAGAGTGAAGGTTTACTGGGACCTTAATTATTTGAGCTCACAAAGACGAGTAACATTACTAGCTAATTCTCTATGGACTCATACCTCTATGGAATTAAAGCAGAATCCTTGAACAGAATGATATCATTTTTTTTCTCGAAATGCTAAGAGGATGCAAACGATGTATGTTGACGGGACACTACTAGGTCCCAAGCGGAGTTGTCGGCCTATTTTCCAATCTTGTAGAAGACAATTGTATTTTTAATGCTAAACTGGAAATATAAAAATTAAGTGGATACTTACTTATTGAGATTAATCATCCACACACCATTAATGAAAAGTCAAATATTTAATAAGTTCTCTCTCTGTGTACCAGTTTCAAACAATATAATTTTTCGTGGGATAGTGATCGGTTTAGGGGAGAGTCGTGCTCTATCAAAAATGACCTTTTCCACAGGAAATGTCTCAGAATCCAAGCTCAATATTCCGTGCCAATGTGATCATGATAATGTCTTATCTCCGGCATCACTGGGGTTCTTTTTTACTGATAACAAGTCCCTATCAGGAACTGAAAATGAATCTTAAATTGATCTTAAATGCGTACATTACATCATAAGTATTTATAGAGTAGCTTTCATTGATTCTTATCAACACTATAATGATACAACTTTTTAAAACGTTGGTACGTTCATTTGTAAAGTATAAGAAAACAAAAAAAAAGATTATTTTTTATTTGTTGCTTTTTCGTATTAGTATTCTCACCAAACTGGACACAAAAAGGATTTATAAGAGTAAAAATGCAGCATGTAATGAATCTTCTTCATTGATCAATTAAGCATATATTAACTTCAAAAAGATAGTAGTGGTGGAAAGGATTTAATAAGCCAATAAATATAGGTTAAAATAAAAGTATAATGTACTTAGCAGAGTGAATTAAGCTGGGATCTCTGGACAATGTAGTTTAGTAAAGGTTCGACAAATTTTAAAATATATATTGTAGAATTATGATGACTAAAATAAATATTGTTCTATCATAAAAAACGATAGTTACACGTGAGTAGTAGATGTTTGAATGAATTGTTGGGAATCAGCTAGATTGGTAAAACACATTGTCCTAGAAAGAAGTTTTAATTGAAACGAAATTAAAAAATAACGGCCGCATTTTATTGCATATACATTTAGTTTTGTAGGAGGTGTGTATTTATTTAATAACAACGATTTTCTACTTAACACTCTTAAAAAAAGAAGCTCCAAAATGATTTATGATAGTCTGAAATTTAATAGGGGCTAATTTTTCTTTATATAAACTTATGAAGTTGATAAAATAGCGATATATTAACAAGAAAAACGCTAGGAGCTTCCAGTATGGCTTAATAGCTGGACATGTGTGGAGCAGTGATAAGGACTTACTTTTACGAACATACACAAGTTTCCAGTCCCCCTCACTGCTCCGTTGGCTCTACCTACTCATGGAAGAACGGCAAGTACAATAATTTAATCTGACACTATTCTTTTCCATTAGCCATTATATCTGTTTAATCAGTTGACATAAATTTACGAGATTCGTTGCAAATTTGTATCTTACTAGTCGATGAGCTGAAACTATGAATGCACCTAATTTATACTAGCTGGTAGAGTAGGGGAACGTGGGGTAAAACCGGGTAGCTAAGGTTTGAAGGCTTTCAGAAACCACAATTTTTACCTCAAATAAGTAAACTTTTGTTGAAATAAAGTCTACTTATCTGTTAAATACAGTTTCAAAAACAAAATCTAAAATTTTAAAGAAGTTTTACCCTTTTTTTTTTTTTTTTTTGTAAAAAGTCTTTTTGCCCGGTTTTACTACCCTACTTTTCTAATGTGTTTTCTTCTCTATACCTGGTGTTTGTTTAGGACTCCAGTTAACTGAATGCGTCCACCCATAGCCATTATTTTACACCGTCACTATTCTTTTATTATACTCAGTAAGTAAAACCGGAATGTGAGGACGCCTGTCTCCAGGCTGAATTCTCCTGCTGCATAGTCTTGGGACGGACGTCAAAGGTGGTTCAACCCCCTTCTAATACTCCAAGTTTTGCGGTACCACACTCTTAGCCGGGGCTCAGTTAGTGGTCTCTGCAGCAGCTTGACTTGCTTGCAGCTGGAAGGCCCCTGACTATTGGCCCTGTTTAGTGGACACGACAATTTTGCACGCTATTTATACAAATATAAAAAGAGAATCACACCAATATGTTCCTGCGGAGAGAGCGATGAAACAGCGACCTCACCAGTTGTCCAAAATATAACTCGGCAAAAATCCAGATGATGAGAGGAGTGTACAATTACTCACCCGAACCTCCAGATATAGTTAGCTCTCAGGAAAACACCAATGCATTAAAAACATTCATACAACAATGGAATAATATGTGCCAATATAGTGGAAAATAAGTGAATAAAGTCGAAGGTACGAAGGCAAGGTAATCCTTGCCCCAAGCGACGAAAGTGGCAATCAAGTTAGTGGCCTCTGCGACAGGAAGAAGATACAACGAAACTCCCAAATAGTGTTAAATATATATATATATATATATATATATTTATATATATACTTAAAAATATATATAATTTGAAATTATTGAGTTTATCTTAGTAATAATATTTAATGTATATTTTGAAAATAACAAGTGAAGGCTCACAGTTCATGGGCACATCTAAACGCTTGTTATGATTCGAGAGTGTGATTCGGGCATAAGCTGAAGTTTATTTAGAGGTTGACACAAAAAATCCAATCCTTTTTTCTACCGTGGCTGGAAAAGCATGAACGAGTGTTTGTTTGACCATTGCAGCATAATCGTGGGACCACAGAAAAACTATGACCATATTGTTACTTCATACCTGAAATTAATCTATCTACTTATTAAAGGAGATGGTAGCTTGGTGGAGGAGGTACTGTTTAGTCATTAAAATGGAAACTATTTTGAAATTGATATGAACCAAGTTCGTCTTTGTGTGAACATGTTATATTAATCTTACATAATTTCATTCATATGAATTTTAAAATATGTTACAGTGTGCTGAAAACCACAACATTCTTTTCCTATTGAAGGAGAAATTATATCATTTAATTTTAGTTAACTCTTCTTTGGGACAGTCATCCTCTCCATACGATAATCAGCATGTGCCAAGCCGTTAGCTAAAGCTGTCGCTGGTGCTGATAATAACACTAGCGCTTTAGTATATTTCAGAATCATTATGTAATTTTTTGGAAGGAAAGTTGTTCCTAGTTGTGAGTTTCGTCAAATATTTGTGCGTAGTTCTGCTCAAAGAAGTGGCCTAGGGTTTTATTCACAGCAGTAGCTAGTGGAGACCGGCCATTAAAAGTCAGTGAGGGGATGTTAGTTCCTTAATACTCGAGACCAATAGGACTCCTGTTACAAGCACAAACTCAAAGCTATAGCAATTTAGCTAGGCTTTGACTCGGCCAACTCTCCAACACATCAACAACTGGGAGCTGTTCACTACTCCCGATTTGGCCATGGTTATTCTATCTCCTAGACACTTCTGTCTACCAACTCTCACCAAACTCTCTCGCTCACTGTTAATCTATTCTAAACATTTGCAAACACCATTCTCCCACCATTTCCCCATCAATCTCACTAAATATATAATAATATAAAATAATACCTGTTTGGGTTGAGGTTATTTATTGTATGATAATACTATTAACCACTTTGCCATTGATATTTATGTTTCTTAGTATAAAATTTATTAAGTAGCTTCTATTTCTAATTCAATAATTCTATTGTAGTTTCTCACTTACTTTTGGAATTTGTGGATGCAATCCCCAATATGAAATTACTATATCACAAGGTGAACTTGAGATGTTCCTGGGGTCGATAGTAGTCCTGATTCCCTCATCATGGCACAAAAAATACTTTTAGTGGGCGGATCTCGTTCAAACTTTGTATGATGATTTTGTGGAATTGAAAAGGTCTTTTACATAATTAGTATTTAATAAGAACTTTGTTGTAAAATTCACAGCTTGAATTTGAATTCAAAATCATATGTCCTCAAATGTCCAATCTCTTCATTTTATTTGGCATACCCAAAAAAATAATAAATGAATAATTATGGCTCAAGAATATTTATTTACTACACAAAAAATAGATTTATTATTCTATTAATTGTTCCATACAGTGGCTATGCGAACATATTATACATTCTTATACAATACATATCTGTACTATTACAAACATAAAATTAAATAATAAAATAATCCTTACCCAATAATTTGACTTCTAACTTGGTCCACTTAGATAAACGAAATAAGGATATTTAATACACTTACAGTATGAAATGAGTAGGTGTTTATGATATGAGGAAGGGTTGGTTTTAAATTGCATAAGAAAGAAAAGGTTTATCTTAGGAGTCGGGGAGAGGGATAACAGGTAGCGCTCCCTTCGAGCCGTTATCTCATGGTTTTCCCTAGAAACTCTCCTCTTGATCCTACGGCTGGCATTTCCGGACTGCGAACATTACACTATTCGATTCTCAGATAGTTTATCTAACATTTGGTGCAAAACGTATAGTGAGGAATCGTGAGCTAACTTTTTCAGATCTTCCCAAATATGAGTACAAGGTGTCAAAAAGTGTTTGTTTTTAAAGATATATACCTAGATCATATGCACGTATATAATAACTGTTAGAATGTTCCTGCATTGTGTATTTCATGTACAATCTGAGAGGTCTATATTATATATAGATATTATTTAATATATATATTATCTGTCATTTGATAGGAATGTTGATTAACATGGACCAAATAGTACCCGGATCGAGATGCAGTGCGAAAGCAGTTCCTTATTTATGATTCAACTAAATTTTCAAAGTTCAGGATTAATGTAGAAACAAAGAAAATATACTAGGTTCAGGAAAAAATAGTTGCTTTTTTTTGCACTATGGGAATCGGGACTACTGTAGGCAGTTTGGCAATCGTAGCTAGTTGTAATATAACTGGCTGTACTTATAATACCTCGTGATTCAATCGGGACTGAATGGCGCTGTTATTCTGCGTAGGTCACAATGAATATTTTCATTAAAATGTTCTAGTTCAGTAAAATATAAAACTGGCTCAATATAATTTTTCTATTGTGTTTATTCAAGGCTATTCATTTTAAAAGATTTCTTTATATATATTAAATGCTGCATCGCATGTTGTTATGTAGGACTATACTTGTTATTATATGAGTTTATGCTTGACATTATATAGGATTATGCTTTTTGCTATATAGGAATATGTTTGTTATTAGATATGGTTATGCTTGTTAATGTAGATGATTATGTAACTCCGCCTGAGTATTATTCTTTTACTGGAATACGACGACGTTAGTTCCAAAAACGGTAGAACTAATTATTTCAGCAGCTTATGAGCTTGGCTCGGGACATTTAAAAAATTCGGTACAGTCATATAATAAATTTCAAATTATAAGTAATTCGTAACTAATTAACAATTAATTAAATTATTCCAACCTTTATAAAAGAATTAAGCTTAACCAATATTCTCAGAAAAGTATTTATTTCTTGTTAAAAACATTCATCGATGGTCTATTCTCTTAGATTCCTATTCAACTAAAAGAGCCAACCCATCTCTGCCCTTCACTTCTTTTAGTATTGAAGGTTTTTCTCCAGTAAAGAATATACCGCTTAATTCTTAATGAAGCCTTCAATCTTCAGTTAATCTCAATGAGTAAAATTCTTGTCTTCAGTCATTTTTATGAATGGATCTTTTAGGAAGTCTATAGACTCCTTTCATAATCAGTAATCTATTTATAAATTAAAGAAACGCATTAATTATCTACCAGAAAAACCTCTCAGAAATAATTTCTATCCGTCTTAATACAAGAAATATTTTTTAATAAAAGTTAAGTATTTTCCCTAAGAGGGGATTTGTTCCCTAAATTTGTTCTCGTTTTGTTGTTATTATTCCTTTAATTGCTCTAAATATAATTCATAAAATACAATTTAGTGGCCAAACTCTACAAACACTACGTTCTTCTGTTAACTTCATTTTTCATTCTTTTTGCCTTGAATTTTAACGAAACTTCACTTCAAGAGCATAATTTTGACGTATTAAAAAATATCTTTTATATCCAAGGTTGGAAAAATCCACGGTTGTTCTGGATCACTTGGAGATATAACAAAGTATTTTTTTATACAATGGAAACCACCGAACATTTTTCCTATTAGACCTCCTGTCTAGGACAAGTTAACAAGAATCCAATGGTAGAAATAGAGACAGATATTTAAAATATGTCCTTGTGCTCACGATGGAGAGTGTAAGATGCATGAAACATGTAGACCAAGTAAAAAGAAGTAAACGGAAGAAGGTCTTAATGGTTGTTTTAGTAATTGAGTCACTGAACATATCAGGACTTACTTACTTTTTTATTCCTGTTTATATAGGCTTTTGACAACGGGAGAAATAGAGAATAGATTGCGAGATGAGCTCACGAGTTAGTCATTCCAAGTCGTGGGAAATAAGATTGGTTTACGCATACCCTGCGTGACCTACTTTTTTGGTCTTAATTACAACCCACTGTTTTGTGTTTGTGGAATATGATAGCGAAGAACAACTCATACCCTTAACAAAGTTCTGTTTAGAGTGTACTTTTCTGACAGTAATATGAAGTAGTTAGTTACCATGTGCTGAAATGATAAACTTACTATCACATTTCACAATCTATTTTTTATATCTCCCATTGAGTGAAGCTATGTAAACTAATGGAAGCTGGACTTGACATGTTTAATTGGTCAGTTTTTCAAAGTGAAAATCGGATGAGTAGAAGTGGACTTTTACTGAAGCCTGAATACAACAGAATACATATAATACGCTTAATATTCGTGTTAAGCAACACACATATAAGGCAATAGTTTTAGAAAATTTAGTTTGAAACAAGTTTGTTTGTTGCATTTAGGGCAAAAAACAGCAAGGTAATCAACGCTCAAAACTTATCGCGCCGTATTTGAGTTCCCTGACCATGGGAAATTGCAGACACATGCACACTAGGCCGGTTTTTTTTCTCTTTATTTATTATTTTATTTTATTTTTTTCAATATTACTTTTTTTCTTTTCCCCCCTTATATTTATGTTTTCTGTTTCAACCCTCCCCCCTTTCTTTTTTTGGTAAAGGGGTTCTCAACCGATATCACAGGTATACAATATTAAATTAAAACTATTGAAACGCATATAAAAATTAATACTTTGAAACAAGATTGATTATATAACGTTTTTCCCATTCATAATAAACGGATATATTTTGATGTTGTAACACACCAGATCACCAATTGACCAAGCTGTGCACTGGACCACAATATGTAATCCGTTTCTTTAGAACAAGAACAGAAAAGACGTTTTTGACATTTTCTTGTATATAACGATGTCTATATGCGAAGAGGGAATATACACCAATTACACAACTCAGTATTTAAGGGCGCCGGGCCCATGTTCTTGAACTGAAGTGAGTGACTATTGGACGTATAAAATAGAGACCACCTCTATTCCAGTTCCCTCTTATAAAAGCTGCTTAGTGACATAGTAGCATTTTCTAAAACTGCATAATCACAAACCCTTTGCTCGGGTGTGCATTGTCATTATTTGGTGATTACTTTGTAATTTATTTCGAAATAAAATTCTTATTGTAATTAATATTGTTCAAATGACAGTCTTAGGAAGGTCTGCCACTTAGCAGCACACCTAAGTGACAGATCTTCCAAAGTTTGACAGTTGACCGATATTAATTACAAGAAAGTGCGAATTGTCAATGTGCAGGAATGATGTCCTGGTGGTAGATTTATACCAACGATGTTTTTAATTCAATAGAAAGGTAAATACAATACATGAATTAGTATTTTACTCTGTTTCTCGACTTCTAATCCTCCCTGTATCAATTTGTACATAAAACGCTTAAATATCGTATAAGTTATTGATAAAATATAAATTTATTACCTAGAGCAAAAACTGTTCATTGACGAAATCACATCACGCACGTATCTGACTTCGTAAAGAGTAATACTTCCTTTTTAAGCTTGTTATAAAATAATACGAGAAACAATGGACAATTGTTAACTTAATATGAGCAGAATTGGGGAGGGGGGTTTCATATGACTGAAAACTGAAAAATACAAATAAATCCTTTAATTGTGCAGTTGAATATGGGAAGATATACTGATGACCTGGGTTCGACTTCCGAACCGCGGTAATACCTTTCGTAATAATAATAATTGTTAAATTATTGTTATTATTGTTAATTATTAATTATTAATTATTAAATTGTTGTCGTGTTTAAGATATTTTTAAAAATTAAAATTAGCTACTATATTACATTTTCACATTCACGACAGCAATGGAGATATTTCGGCCTGTTTTTTGACCTCGCTTGAAACTTCCACTCTGGACAGGTGTTTACGAGTGCAAAAACGCTCGCTTACTGAGTAAAAGTCTTAATTTCTGAGAATTGTTTCTAGAGGAAAAATAGAAATGACGTCCTCTTTTCTGATTTCACACTTAGGGAACTAGTAAAGCACACGCAGCCCGTCACGATGGACTCTCTGTCGCTGACGTGTATCTCATGGCCTTTTTTCTCAGAAAGGAGTATCCACTGGCAACTAAATTTTTAACATTAACCTTACCTTACCGCATACCGGGAGATTAAGGGCTGACTGGTTTTGAGAGAAATATGGTTATCCCTACCGCATGTTGAATTCACCAGATCAAAACTGCAAGCGATTAAGGGTACATTTTACAGCAGTAGGAGGATGAGAGTGGGAAAACGAAAAAGGGAAAAATAATATTGTAGAATACTTTGATGGACAGAAAATTAATGGTTTATTTATGATATTTTGCTATAACTATTGAATATCACTGTTATAAAACATTTTAACCGAGACCACATTAACACCTTTTATTTGGCTCGAATGGATGCGATAGAGGAATTGTATCCGTTGTTAATGAGAATGTATTGTTAAATAGCAAAGATCTTGGGTTAATATAAGCTCATCAATAATCTAGTCCACCCGTCAAAATCGGCTTTGCTAATTAGAGGTTTCGAAAGCCATCATAGTTAATTGCTAATTTGTTTGCTATTACGTAATTATAACCACCGCAGGATATGACTATACTAATGAGGCAGACTTCTATCATTATTACTAATTTATTATCTTCCTGTAATATATAGGTTTAAAGAAGAAACCAATATATACATTTCTGATAAATAAATAAGTAATATCGGCATTGGTGTTTTAAACTATAGTTAGACTTAGTTCTCCCCTTTCTCAAAAAACAAAAACATTTTGTTTGTTTAACAGAATTTTTATAATTTATTTTTCACGAAACCGAAATATATTGTTGTCTTTTTGTTACTATTCTCGTTGTCAACCCAGCTAGTTATATGAACCCTTGGGTGAGCGTTAACTTATCATTAGACTTTTCCCTTCAAAATAGGGCCTGAATAATGAGTGTGACGAGATCGTTCTTGAAAAAACACTCATAAACTCCATCTTGAAGAAGTAAACAATAACATGGGCGCGTTGTCTACCCCTTTCCTCTGAAGTAGTTGCATGCGAAAGAATTTTCGTCCAATTTTTTTTCCATGACAGATATCATTGACATTGAACTCACAAGCCAAATTAGAAGAAGTTTCTCCATGGCTGAGGCACGATAGTTTGGTGCACTTACTTAATGGTTTATGCTTTATATTACAACTATATGTTCTAACCACTTCAAAACGAAAATGAATGCAGACTAAATCCTGATATCATTCCACCTATTGAAAAACAAGAAAGTGCTGGGTGATTCATCGGAAATTAAAGAGATTAAACAATTCGTGACAATCCAGCTATACAGCTGCGTGTTTTTCCTAGAATCTTCTCTTGTTCACATTGTTTTCCATTTTATGCACTACCTTCGACAGTATCTTAAAAAAAAAATACGTAATTTTTTCCCTCTTGGATTACTGGAGCGTTCGGGTTATGTATTGTTCGGAGTTCGAATGGGCTTCCCATGAATAAAGGTAGGGAGAGGCCCTTACTCCCCATTTGTGAATTGAATGGACTGTATGAGTATAAAAAGTAGAATATCATTGTAAGGCATGACAATACGTATCGAAGTAATACATGGGTATGGGGAGGGGGGAAGCCTATTGGAGGGACATGTAGGGTTAGTTATATGCACATGATGATGATGGACTTGGTTGGGCTTCTATGCATCTGATACAATCGTTCGAGCTACCAGTGTTAGCAGTTTTATGTGTATCTCTTGGAGCAACGTTTCATAGAATCTCCATTTTTTTCTTAATTCTATTTTAAATATCAATATTCTGACATGTATGTACAACGAAGCATTAAAGACGACATAAAAATTGAATAAATTAATTTACCAATTGTTAAATTATATTCGGTTAAAACTGACGTTTGAGAGCTTTAATCACAGGGCATTAATTGTGATTTGATTTGTTTATTCGAAATGCTCGGTATTGTTGTAATAAGTCACGAAATATGAAAGAAAGGTAGAAAATGACGTGTTTTGACAATGTTGCGTTCGACGCTCTGAGTCAAAAACTTGGAATATTCGTTATGTCTCTATCGAAACAACTAAAAAAAAAAGTAATGGATATTGTTCCTGAAGTAAAGTAACTAGGAGACACGCAGGAGAACATAGTATACCAAGCAATTAGTCTTGAGCCAAGCCACCATGTAATTGGGCCTAAGTCTTGGTTCTTAGGAGTAGCCTGGCTTGAAAAAAAAAAAAAAATGTCTTAACCGTTTATGTTAGATAGTAAACAAAATCGCACTTTTATTATACACCTGTTTACTTTTTGCTTCAATAGTGTGGGTTTTCCTTTTTTGTGAGCTTCGTACAAACGTCACAATGAAACTAGTAATAATAATTCAGGGCAGGTAAAAATGTGCAACTCGTATACAATTCATCCCTAAAACGGGGGCAACTAACGATCAGGGAAGTAAGGCTTTATTTACTTAATGGTGATTCCAGATGAAGTGAACGAACAAAACAAATCAATGGAGTCGAGAATCATTCACATTGAATCTCCAAGGTTTGTGAAATTTAAACACATTTCTAATGAAATTAATCGAATCCACTGATTCATCGTCAATACATAAGCAGTACATGTATTTATCGAACCCATCGCAAATCTTTTTCAGTTTCTGTGATTGATAAAATATTACTTCTTGTGGAAACGTGCATAAGCCCTGTGCGACATTTGATTATGATTTAGATTTCCTTTATATAAGGAAGTATAATATGGATGAACTCATGAAAATATCGAATGAATAGTTAAATGGTGATCGGATAGAACCAACATAAAGTATGTACTTACTGGTTAAATATCTCTTAATAATGGCATTAAGTGGATTGAGCTTATTTATTCAGGCTTAAATTTAATGTTTCAAAACGTGATTCTGGTTTGGAAAGATTATAGACACCCTTCTCCCCACACTAATAAGTTTCTGTCGTAAATAATTTTATTCGTAAATAATTTAAACGAAACGATACGGAATAACACTTGCATAATTTTCACGGTTTACTTGCTGGTCACATTTCACTACCACGTCGACCTCAGTGCACCCTGGTAGCGAATGGGTGCACTAACTCCGCTGTCAAGCATTGAAGTATTGACCATGCTCGAAGTTCATTGACTCGGTGATCAGAAATCGGACGCTCTACCACTGATCTATAGACTCCCCTTAGGTAGACAAATAATAAATAATTAAAGTAGATTAAATAAGGTTTTTCATTTAAAATTTACAAATTTTAATCACTCCCCCAAAATCATTAACATTCTTAAATGAACCTCCTGAAGAGCTAAAACAAATATTGATCGTTCTCAATTTTACAAAAGTACTCAGGGCTAGCGCGCAATTCGCTAAGGAAATCCGAAGCAAACGTAAAGAACAAAATAGGGAATTTAATTTTCCATAAGAGTCTGTCGTCATAGTATCAGATTTCTCTGTCTGCCGAAGAGGTAGGTGTGCTTAAGAACAACTAGTTAGGTTAGAAAGACTTCAGCGCCAACAGAAACTGTAATCTCCACAACAAAAATCTACGAAGTTTCATTTCAAAAGTTCTCAAAATTCTTGAACAAAAAAAGGGATGAACAGGGTGTTTTTATATATATATATATATATATATATATATATATATCCTATTAATGAGTTTTAATGGTGGGATTGAGATATATATATTTTTTTTTTACATTTTCCGTGTTTGGATTAGAAAACCTCTTAGACGAAATAAATAAAGGCTTCTAGGAGATTATTTCTTCTTGGCCATCCTATTTTAGAATTTTCACTCCTGAAGATTGTAGTAATTGAGTAGGATAGAGAAATGTATCGTATAAAATGAGAATGCATGTGGAAAATAAAATATATATTTTGTCTCTAGCTGTGATATTTGATCGACGTAGCTTGCCATACAGACCAGAACAAGCTGTTGATGAAATGCCAGGGTAACATTTGCCCAGACAGAGTCAAAAAGTGACATCTAAACCGAATGCAATCGTTGATTTGTTTCTGGTCTCCGTAGTTCTATGGCATTTATGTTCTAATACTACTGACGAATTTTATTGCATATTATATGCAGTTCAAAAAAAATGTGCCTGCTTGGTTATGAATATTTTCTATTGGCTCCTTTTCTTAATTTCATATCATGTCCACAAAAGCTTGTAGAGAATTTCGAATATTTTGTCCGAAGGTACAAGGTGTCGACGTATTCATGCAGGTTTTCCGATATAACAGTTCCGAGATAACACAATTCCTATCAATCCTTCTCCTCCTCATATAAGGATTCTCATGGAAAATCATATTTTAAAAGGACATTTTCCTGAAAAAAATTTCCGCCCAAAAACACAATCTTTAAATACCTTACTCTCATTTTAAAATATATTCAGGAAGAAGCCTTGATATGTATTGAATCATTTTCATAAATTAAATTATGATTGAATGTTTTCATGAGAAAGTAATTCACAGACTAGTTTGTACTTAATGTTTGCTTTTGAATTTTCAAGCCGTATGCGAGCCAGTCGTGAAAATCAACCAATTATACTTGTTTAAACAGACATTCATTACTACCTCCAGGAAAAAGTATTTAACTGACCTAAATCATTAATGTTTTACTCGCAATTCTCGTTGCCCTCCTAATGCGTATGTGTCCTTGGCTATTCGTACTCCCATGATAGGACGCTTCAAAAGGACGTAAATGGTATTTCCTAAATTACGCAATGGCCATTGTACAGTGTCCCACTCGTAAAATCTAATTTAATTTTAGTTTCTGCAAACCATTAGGTAGAGGCAGACCCTTTGAAAATATAATATTAATAATGATTTAGGTCAGTCGAATACTGTTCCTCGATATATTAAATGATATCCGTTTGAAAAGTGAGATTTTTCTTCCCGTGTCCCACGACTTGTGGGTAAAAATACTTCGATAAATCGAAAAAAAAAATATAAAAAACAAATTAGTTTGAAAATCCATAAGAAATTGTAATTATGATTTCAGATCTTTCGAGATTACTTACAAGACATGCTTTTGGACTTCTAGACAAAATAACAGGTCAGACGACCAAACCTTATCATCCCCGTTAATACTTAAAATTAACCTTCATGTTTTAAGTTAATTTTAGCTTTCAATAAGTATCAAGTATTTCTTTTAAACAATGCTTCTTTCTGACGATATTTAAAGAGTAGTCAGGAAAATTTAGGTTTATTGCGGTTTTTGGCGATATACACCTTAAGGGCGCAACAGATCGAAAGAAATCACCTGTATAAAAACATTTTAGAACTTTATTTTCTATGTGAATCCTACATTAAAAATATGTCATTTCATTAGAGAAGAATTGGAAGAGGCTAAAAATTGTATAAAGCCACCCTTGATGCAATGTTAATTTTCTATAAATATAATTCCATACAATTTTTCTCTTTCTCAAATATTAACAAAACAAAATTGAATTTTAGCAGATTTGCTTTAGGGGAAGTCAGCTCTTGAGATTTTACTCACGATGCGATTTTAAAAAAAATTTCCTCAAATGTTTATTAATCCTTCCTAGGAGATGATGAAAATGAGGTCCGATCAAAATTATATATATATACACACATGTGTGTGTCTGTGTGTGTATGTACCTATATATCTATCTCTATATTTGTCTGTTACCGCTGTAGTGGTTTTAATTTTTGTTTGATCGTTACCAAACTCAATATATAAGCGGTTTTTGTAGAACTAAAGATCAAGTTCGTTAACGGCTGAAATCGGACGGGTGAAGAGGGGTTGTTTTATACATTTTCTCTAACTCAGATATTGAGGAAGTTATTAGTAATTTCGTGTTTTAAACCAGAAAAGATGAGAATCTAGAGTGCCAACCAGCTCGTGGGAAATACATACGTTTTGCTTACGCAGCTCCTGCGTGACAGTATTTACAGCCTTTAGTTTCACCCCACGTGCTGTCCTAGTACTTTAACAAAAAGCCAATATGCCATGAAACATCTTATTCTTATGCTTATATCCAAAGATTGTTAAATTTATGTTCCATCCCAGGGAGCAAGTCTACGCGACCACACCATATATTGTTTTCAATAATTATTGTAAGTATGTAAGTTATAATTGTCGTGAATATATTTTACTTTAACATAAGTAGTTTCCTTAGGATGAAATCTGCTCACGTTGTCTTTCCTCGTGTATCCTTAATGTCCAATTTAATTACTGGCTGTTGAATTCTTGTTGTCTTAAGTTCTGGTTAAGTGTCGGTAAACTATTCCGTTTTAAGGAGAGTACAGGCTACGAATTGGCGCAATGATGCTTACTAATGTTGAGATTAAAAATATCAGAAACCGCTTCTGTTATTATACCTCGCTGTCAAACTACTAAAAACGAGTGTGTGTTTAAGCATCTCTTTGCCGAATTCAGTATGATATCCTCCTTGTCTTAAAATTCAACTCGTCAATTTGGCAGTTTTGTTTTCAATTTATAAGTTATTTGATTGTTAAAATAACTGTGTGCATTTGGCAAACTAACTGGATTTCAGAAATTAATAATTCTACTGTTTCCAAATAAATGATTTTTAGCACGTTGTTTAGCAATAAATGTATTAAAAGTGATCAGCCCATTTGCAGAATACAGTTGAAATCGTGCAAATAAATCTTGTTAATAATTCACATTAAAATTACATTATATATTAATGCCTGCTTTCGCACATTTGCAGACCGATTTTAGCACGTTAACATTTTCTGGAATGCATTACGACCGGCGATGTATAATTGAAAATAAGCTGGGTATTAGCAAGTTATTATACCTCTCCATATTTCCGCGTGTTGAAGGTATTTAATACACTTACAAAATTCTCGAGTCTCGTGCCTGAAATTCCCATTTTCTCTGGCTTTCTAGATCCAAAAGTTGTTCTCTTTTTATCTAGGTATATTCTTGCATTTCTCTGCTTTCCAGAATATGTTACATATTTATCCCGAGTTTTTCATTGGAGCATTTTCAGCTGTGAATCGTTTCTTTTGTGAAATATTTGGTTATTCTTACTTTGGAAATTTCAAAAAACGTTCCTTATATTCACATTATTCAATTCAGTAAGTAATTCCCGAAATAAAACATTGTGTCTCAGAGAATTTGATTGGGAATGACTTAGCCCTGTGGGATTAATCCCACTGGAAGGTTGATTAAATGCTGTAGGTGTAGACTTTAAGTAAATAAGTAACTTTGGAGACACGGTCAGGTGGTGGGAGACTGGCACGTTTGTGTTGGGGCTTGTTTGTTTTGAGAGTAAAGCTTTGTCACCCTTAGTCAGGGCAGGCAGTAGTTCGAACCAATCTGAAGTAATGTGTAATCTTGTAGTTCAAAGAGGATTCTCCAAACTACTGCATCTATTAGAAATGGCGGTTGGCTACCTTACTACCGTTAATAAGACAATATAATGCGATATGGTCCATAAACAAGTGTTGCATCTTTGCCATAGGAAGTCTTTGATCTTTGATAAACAGGATATGGTTTCTATTGTGAACTATTTTTTCTAAGCTAAGATTTTGGTAAAAGGCAACGCTTTTAGCAAAACTCCTTAACTCCTTATCATTAACTCCCTTTTTTGCTAGATTTGTTTCAATTTATAAGATTCTTACCGTTCCATATTATTCAACTCATTAGAATCTACTTATTAAAGTAATAGGCATATCACAATATCTAGTGGAAATATCCAAGAATAGTAAAATTCAGTTATTGCATTTTTTAGTTTTCACCCTCTTTTAAACCAAATCATACTGACCTCATATTTACAATATGGTGATGTAACATGGAGCATCTTTTTCTAAGATAAGATATTATGTTTCTCGACGAACCTTTTCTATGTGAATTACTTGCAAATATTTTCCATGTGACGTTATGATTTACGTTTTTGTTCTATATAACATGATTTAAATCTGCTTAGTTTAAGCAGCCCTGTGTGACGGACCTTTTTAACTGCTGAAACTGACCAAAATTTTAAAAACGATTTAACAATAAACAGCAAAAATCATTGTCAATGGTACTTCGTTCTTAGATGTCTACCTGTAATACTACTGTACTATCTAGTTTTAATAGTCTACAGTACTATCTAGTTTTAATTAAAAGTTGGAGGCTTAGCTATATTACTTATTAAATATTTCTTTCTTTTTTTTTTGTTGAGAAATAATAAAAGATAATCTCTTTTTGAAAACTAAACGCCTGCAATTTTTTCCCATTTGCCGATGGCTAAAAGCGTGGTTAAAAACACATGAGCTGTTCCAGACAAGTGTTAATAAACGTCCTTTGCCCGACCACTAATTTTATTGGAATGTATTAAAGCAGTGAGCTAGAAGCAAATAACTGTGATAAATTAGTTCTTGTGGAACGTTAAACCTCGAGTTTTTCCCCTGTTTCAAGAATATGGGCCGGTTTAAAATATTTTTTTCCTGAAGCGACTGATGAACTTCCTCTGAAATGTATAGCTGCCTCAGTTCAAATAAATCTCTGTCTGTTGGTATATGAATGGCTTAGCAATCGATTATTGTAGCCGAGCTCCCGTTCGGTCCACTCATTTTAAAATGTATTTTCCTTACTCATGTTTCTCAAAATGGGTTGTCTTTGTGAAAAAATTACATTTCATTAATAATATTTGAAATATACTTTGTCTAAGTTCGTCCAACACTTTTTAACTTTTATGCACATTAGAGTCTCTTTTTGGCAGTAGCAATTTTGAATTTAACAAACACTTGTTTCCAGTTTATATACCTTATGATTATTTTGAAGATCAAAATTTGAGCTAGTTGAATATTTTTTAAAATACTAAGCTTGAATAGTCAAGTTCTAAATTGTAGACGAAGTAAGATGAAACTAGTAAAGGCCCTTAAAGAACATTTATGTATATGAAGCAAATTTAAAATAAAAGAAACACACAGATGAAGTATTAATGTTGGTTTTCTGAAACATTTAAATGTTCAGTAGCGTCTTAAATATATAAATTATGTACTGGAGGTTGGGCGATATGGCAACTAGTCTTTCGGGGAATAAACGTTTCAGAGGTATAACATTGTTTAATAATTCTTTGTTCTATGCCTGTCTTGCTCTCTTCCAGCAATTACTAAGATTATTAATTATATCAAACATCATTAATACTGAGAACCATTAATTAGTCTTTCTGAGACTCCCCAGTTTTTTCTTTAAAATAACCAATTACAGTAGAGAATACCATCTCAAATAATTTTCATTCAAGAGCAACGGTTATATTTTTGTCTAATAATTCAGACATTATCAAGGAGATGGAGAGGAACATTAGTTGCCTGTTTCAATTTTACATCTCTGTGTTTTACATATAAATATAAAACTTATTTTTCTGTCCCAACAATTCCTTTGAAGTTATATGCCAAACTACTGTGTGGCTGGTTTACAAAACGTTTGAAAATCCAAAGAAGTTGATTTAAATATTTGCAAATGCCATATTTATGATATTTTTAACATTGGTTTAAAACCCTGAAGTGTGATATGTAAAAAATTAATCCATTTACAGTGTAACCTTTCAATTTAGAAACTTAACCAGCTGTAATTATCCCGTCACAGAAAAAATGTAAAAATGTATTCAAGTAAATATAAGAAATTATGGCTAAATCTAGAACCTAACTAATCGTACTTTTAATAAGGAAAATAAAATTGGAATAGAAGTAAATCATGATTAAAAAAAAAAGATATTTGAATGTATTTGAACTATTGATTCAGGGCTATTGATTGATAAATGTTAACTTCTTATTTCTTTTTTTTTCGTTCCCCGACACGTGCTTTTTGCTCTTTCCCAAATTGTATTCTACTATTAACAAAGTAAAAAGTTTCTACAGACTTAAAACATTTCCCGTAGTATGTTCAGTGACCTGTAATTTAATTATAAAATTGTCCTTATATATATATATATATATATATATATATATATATATAATATTTATGTATGTATTTATATCATATTGCATTTTCAATATTCAACCTTTAATTATGCAATAATTCATTAAATTAAAAAGAATTTCTTGCGGTATTATACTTCCTAGTTCCATAGTTTATTGTTCTGAAAAAGTGTGCATTTATTTTAAATTGAAAAAAAATAAAGGAAGATAAATTAAAACTCATAAGAAATTAAAGAATTTATTCTATTAGAGTTGGTATTCTGGCAGATGGAAGTGACTTCTAATGTAGGTAGGATGAAAGAATTGGCTACGCCTTCGCTATAACAATTTATTAAAACGGCAGAGCGTTTTCGATGCTGTGCATCATCATCAGTGCCGTGAAACTGTATGCCAATAGGTGATGCCAGGTTGAGCTTTCATATTCTGAATTGGGACCAACTCAAGCTACCTACATTAAAGAATTTTATTTACTATTCATTTTTATCAAGTTTTTTAAATGAAAAATGATTTATAATATTTAGTTTTAAATTATATAAATTTATGAAAATTTTTACCAAAATTCGTGAGGTACTTTTTACTTATTTTGTTGCATCATTTTCGTATTTGAAAGCTGTAATTTATTTTAAAAGATGGTGTACGGTTGTACGTACTCCTGAGGCGATTTTCGAACAAAACTTCAAATGCCCATTGTCTCTAACCAGAAGATGGCTAAAATGAGGTCCTTTCAATGCAAGCACGCACACACTAGAGGTATTTGCCTTAGTTAATTTTCAACCTTCAGTAAACCCTCACTTTGGTGAAATATTAACAATAAGCTGTTATATCATGAAATACTTTATTCATAGCCAATATCAACACTGTTCAATGCGAAATATTGTTTTATTGGCCTTCCTGGGTGAACTACATTCAACAATTTCGTTGTAAGGCAATCAATTAAGATTTTACGTTCTGAACTACACGATTTTCATGCGATCATCAACTCACTCGATATTTACCCGCTTCATGGAAAACTAAAGATTATATTAGTTAATGGCTGATATCGGCTTCAGGGGAGACCGGGCGGGGGGGGGGATTGAGAGAGGGCATAATTGAAAGTTCAAACCGTCTCGTTTACTATTAGTTGGATCAAAACATTTAACACAAGCATTTTTGCTAGTTACATCTATTATATGTATATATTGAAATGTGTGAAGTATCCAAAGGACTCCCACTTTAGAAGGATTCTCTGCGTGGAAAAGAGGAAGCATTTTTGTTGAAATTTTAATTTTCTACGAATATTGCTTTATACACGTCTCTTCTCACTCTTATATTTAAGGAGTTAAAAACATTCTTTTTTGGCATCAGTCTTTTGTAAAGCCCCACATCTACTCATCCAATTTTCATTTTAAGTACATCAGTCACTAAACATTTTACGTCCCAGTAACATTTTAGTTTTGGTTTATATAAGCTTCGTACTATGGGAGAAATGGACAAAAGATGGTGAGATAAGATCTTCAGCACGTCATATTCCAGCACGTGGGAAATCTTCCTCAGCACGTGTAGCTTCCTCAGCTTCTGCGTCACAAAATTCTTATTTTAAAAGTGTTGTGTATCCATACAATGCGTCTACTATCACTGATTTCCCTGTGAAAATTGATTTTTTTTCTCTATATCACCTTGACCAAGTGAAAAGAATGTTGCTGCACAACTTTGAGCATAAAATATTTCAATATATGGCTTTAAGATTTAATCCATTTCTAATTAATGCTAAACCAAATCGAGTATTGAGAATTTTTCTATACACGTGGAATTTATCGTAATAATTCACCACTATTCGCAAAGAATAAAAACGAATGTCATAATTTTTATTTTCTATATGCAATGTTGTTGTCAGTTTTGATTAATAGGATGCATTAAACTAGAATGCAATTATTGTTTACGGAGTAAAATATTAATAAATATTACATTATCTATAAGCTCAATTTCGAGCCTTGAAAGAAAAAGAAAATACGACTAATCCTAATATTCCATAAAATAATTCATCTACACTTTTTTTTGAAATAGGTGTTGTATTATAAAGGATAAATGGTAATGATTTTAATACTACTGTAATTTTTCTTATTAAAGATGGTGTTTGTAGTAGTTATTTGAAAAGATGGAAAGATTTGTTTAGTGAAGAGTTTATTCAGTAGATAAAATCAACGTTAGAATTATTTATCTCCCGTTTAAATATTTTTTTACAAGTAATCTTTATACAAACAAAATTATATATTATTTCTCTAAAATATTGTAAAACTGTTGTTTACGTTTTAGAGAATTCAGCATTAGGGGATACCCTATTTTATTTTAGAGACCATTGTACGTCCTACGTTTGAGTCCGAGATAAGTTTTTATTTTCATATCTCTTCGAAACGAAAATTTCAATTAGCAAAACTATTTTAACACACACACACACACACACACACACACACACACACACACACACACACACACACTAACAAATAGTCCTTTCATTCTTGAATGAACATATTTACGATTTCCAATTATTTCTTTTTTTCAAAAGTTATTTAAAAGGGTTCTATATGGTCAGTAAAAAGTATACCAATTTGGAGTAAAGCCAATAATCGTTAATAATGGCTTCTGTATTAAGTACTGTGAATAAATTGCTATAGCGATAAAGCGTAAGTTACACTGCAAACTAAACTAACGTCAGATAAGTTTATTTAGTGGAGCTCACGAGAAAACCCCATTAAGTTTTTTTTTTATTGATTCGAACGTCATAAGGCAAATGGTATTTAAATGTATTATTCTCCAAGTTGACCTGGAGAAAAAAAAACAAGCAGCTCAGTAATTCACAAATCAATATTTTCTTTCCATTAAGCCTAATTTATCATTGTTGCGTGTCCCCCTAAGCTCTATTAGTCAAACATTGAAATAAATGTGATCCTTAAACATTATCTGGATTAATAATTACTAAAAAAATGGTTTTTGTTTTTACATTACAGAGGTAAACACACACACACACACACACACACACACACAAACACACACTTTACATTGACTTGGACCCATAAAATATCCTTTGACCGGTCATTATATGCTCGTAATTTACTGTTATTAAAAACGGTCATGTACTTGTTCATTTATGATTTAAAAGCTGCAGAAAGAAAATTGGACTGAAAAACTCGAGATACGGATAATGTGGCACAAATTTACATGTGTCATCAGAAACACACACTACACACACACAAACACATATCATGAATATTAACCGAGGTTCAGGTTAGTCATTTGAGTTAAAGCGTTGACTTTAATCTGACATGGTAAACCTCGAGTGGCGAGTTCGATTCTTGCCTGGGCAAAGGAAATTATTTAGTGACGAAATTCATTAAATAACATCCTAAGTTCCACCCAGGCTAGAAAAGAGTGCTAACCTGTAGATAACTCGTCCCAATTAGCCTGAGTTGCAAAACGTGGACGTTAATAAATAATAATAATTAACCGAGTTATATGGATTTTTTAGTTTTCGGCTTTCAGTAACTCCTGCCATAATTAACAATAAGCTATTTTTATCATGAACCACTTCATTCCAAAATTATATACCAAATATATGTATACACACACCCAAACTATATATACATATATTTAAAATGAAGTTATTATTATATATAGAATTTTTAGTTGACCTTATTTCCCTTACATTGCAATTATAATTGTTGGAAATTTGAAGCTGGACAATAGCTGGTTTCCCTTAATGGAAACCTGCCAAAGGGTGTAATATTATATTGTTAATTAATTTGTTTTGCTGTACCGTCCTGATTCGTGATATATGTATTTATCTTTAGCTATCATGTGGCTGCTCTATATTGTGCTCTATATACTGAGAGCTGCAAGAAGTTGCACTTTCTAATAAATTCCCGTTATTTTATTAATGCATAAATTAATAAGGCATTTTAACTAATATACAAACACAGTAATTCTTTAAATACTTAAACATAATATATGTATATGTATAGTAGTCCGATGTCAAAATTAAAGCCAACAATGGTTATTGGAGTAAATAACACACAAGTTATTGAGGAAATAGAGGTACTAACAATCGGAATCTCCAGATATTTACATCAGTGAAAAGACATTTTATGCAGATGAGTGAAATCGGGTTTTCAACTGGTTTGGTTTACTTGGATAGCTACACAGCTCAATTTAGCTCAAATAAGGACGGAAAATAACTTTAAATTCACCGAAGGAACTCTAAATTTGATTCGGTGGACTTTAAGTGGATGATTGAACTCCAATTACATTGAAAACCTGAAAGGGGATAATTTTCCTTTTAAAATAAAATTACTTGCTAGGGGAAGTACAAAGAAAAAAACCAACATAGTAAGGGAAAGTCCTCTTCAAATATTTTTAAGTTTTATAATCTTTTTTATATTAGTCTTGTGGTAAAAAACAATTACGTTTTAACTTATTCCTATTAGTTTGGCAAATTCAAAGTTAAGTACTCTTCAGTGATGAAAATCTCTCTTTAATACTATCTCTTTGGAGAGGAAATATTAGCATCTGGAATGGAGAATTAAGGGTACTCACGAAATGGTCTTTAGATTTTAATGTAATATTCAGTGTTTAGTTAATGTTTAGCTAGTGTTCATTGCTTATTTTCGCCAATGCTAGAGCCCATAAAAACATTTTATACCTAAATAATATTCTCTGTATTAAAACTTTGTAGAAACGATATTATATTAGCATATATAGCAGTTTAATTCGCCCACATAATTAATAAAAATTAATTATTGAAGTGACTTTGTAAACTGGGTCCATTTGATAATTATAATTTATGAAGGACAGTTTTGCTTATCTCTAGACCGAAAAATGAATTCTGTTAATAGCAAAGCTTATTAGTAGTCAAAATATTAGTAATTTTCGTCTCGGTACTTATATTTTTTCTTTAAGTTCTCTGAAAGTTAAGATGGCATTTAAACTTATATATTATTCGTTGAGTTACGTTGTATCATTCATAGAAATTTATAGTACGTTCACAACAAATGATTAAGAGTAAAAAATAACAATTTAGCTACTTCTGGGGAAAATAGTTCATATCAATACCAGTTTTAGCAATTGTATAGTTCTAATGGGCTTTCTTATGTCGAATAAAATGGAATACTGGGGGGGGGGATACATAATACGCACAACACTGAAAAAAAAAATAAAACATACAAATTTAAAATATTTGAGAACAGTAAATATTTAATTCAGATGTCAATTCTCATTGTAGTTTTATGGGCTTAATTATATGCTGATTACGATAGGACACGTGGTGAAGCTAGAGTGGCGAGTTCGATTGCCATCTGGGCAAATAAAAATTTATTTAGTGAAGAATTCATTAAATAAAATCCTCAGTTCTACCCTTGCTAGGAACGGGTGGCAGCGTGTAGATAACCCGTCCCAATGATCTTAAGTAACACAAAGTGGACGTTTATTAATAACAACAAAAAATACTAATATTTTTACAAGATTCGCACAGATATTTTATATAGAAAACATACCTACATACTTAATAATAAAAAGTCAGTCACGCAGGGGCTGCGTAAACTAAGCAGATTTCCCATGTGACGTTTTACAATAGAGAAATCTGCATACATAACACAATACCACCGTGATTAAATACATACGGTAATGAGAAATCTTTCAGTTAATTAAAATAAATTCCCAACTGAAACGGCTTCTGAATTGTAAAAATAATTTATATTTTAATAACTCAAATTTTAGTAGTCCAAGAACTAAAGAAGGGTGGGGGGCGGATGAACAGAACGTATTTGCATAAATTTCACAAAGTAACGAAGGTAAGGTAAGGTTAGAAACGACAGGTAAGGTTAGAAGAAGCTTCCACCTGAGCCGAGTACTGGCGGAAATGGCCGAACTATACCCGACCACAGACTTCATAAAAATGCAAATATCTCGGTTAATATTCAAGATAGAGAATAAATGTATATAACAATATTTATAGTAACTTTAATTTGCAACAAGATTGATTCTGTACAATTTTTCGATCCGACATATAGTAACGGAGATATTTCGAATTTTCAAAAATCCTCTCCTCTAAACCCCCCCTCCCACTGGTCCGATTTCAGCCGTTAACGAACATGATCTTTCTTTTTACACAAAACGACTAAATATCGAGTTTGGTACCGATCAAACAAAAATTGCGACCACTAGAGCGGTAACAGACAAATATATATAAATATATAGGGTGTCCCCAAACCAAACGGCCAAACTTCAGGGATCAATAGAGGAACGAAAAACGAAGAACAAAAGTCCTCTGGCATATGCCTCGTTTTCGCTTCGTTATTGAGAAAATCACAAAAAACTGAAAATAGTTGTGCAAAAAGTGTATTTTTTTTAATAATGTATTTAAATTACAAAAAACTATTGGCTTTTTGAGTAAGCTTAATTTTTTTATTTACGAGGAGTAAATTTAGAAAACATGAATATTCTCACGCTTTCCTTATCAATAAAATGTCTAGGTTGAGTGCTTAAACTTAAAAAGAAAGGATTAAAATGTTTACTATCATTTTAATCCTTTTTGGGGGGAATCCAGCCTCGCATTCTCACATTAGTGGTGTTGCTAGTACTGTTCAGTGAAGTCTACAAATATGGCTAGATTTACCAACGCTGAATACAAAATTTAATACCCGCTGATTATCCCCGCCGATTAAATTTTTGTAATTGGTACAAAGAACAATTGCAAAACGATTTAAACTTAAGTTCGAAAGTAATCTGGACGGACGAAGCGACTTTTACACGTGCGGGCATATTCAATCAAAGAAACTACCACCTTTGGGCACATGAAAATCCCCGCGCTGTTAGAGAATTTCACTACCAGCATGAGTTTTCTGTAAACGTGTGTGGGTCGGTCTTTGTTAGAATCGCATAATAGGTCCCGTATTTTTACCTACTCGACTTCACGCTGAAAGTTATCATCTATTCCTGGAGAATGACTTACGGGCACTTTTGGAAGATATCCCTTTGGAAACAAGGCTTGAGAGCTGGTTTCAACTCGATGGTTGTCCTGCACATTACGGAAGGGCCGTACGAGACTGGTTGGATATCAACTACCCAGGTCGCTGGATAGGACGAGGTGGGCCGGTGCCTTGGCCTCCCCGGTCTCCGGACCTCACGCCACTAGATTTCTTCGTGTGGGGATACGTGAAAGAAAATGTCTACCGAGAGCCCGTCCGCACAAGGGATGTCCTCATCGAGGAGCGCATCAGAATGGTTTGCAACCAGCTCACCGCAGAACAATGTTTAGATGCAGAGCGATCTGTGAGTACGCGATGTGATGCGTGTATTGCAGCGAGAGGCCAGCACTTCGAACAACATTTACGTTGACGCTTTAGAAATTAACGATTTAATTTTAGAGAAGTTAAAACCTTCAAAGTTTTCAGGGTTTTTTTTCTCACTAAGGTAGACCCATATAAAAACTGAAACATTTATGTTTTCCAAGTAAGAATATTTAATTATTTTATTAATTTTCTAAATTTTTAATCTTTTTTTATGTTTTAATCTTCAGTTATTGTTCATAATGTTATCTACTTTAAATAGGTAATTTTTTTATACTATGAATATTTGAATAAAAAAGTATTTATTCTTTTTTCTAAGTAAAAAATATATTTTTTTTTTCAATTACCTTTCTGTTAGTATAAGATTAGAATACAATAATTGTATTGGAATAACATTTATTGCTAAAATTCATTCAAGGAATAAAATCCGCTCTTCCATTGGCCTTAACTAGTTTTTGCACAACTATTTTTAGTTTTTTGTGATTTTCTCGAAAACGAAGCGAAAACGAGGCATATGCCAGAGGACTTTTTGTTTTAGTTTTTCGATCCTCTATCGATCCCTAAAGTTTGGTCGTTTGGTTTGGGGACACCCTGTATATATATATACAGTTTTGAACGGACTTCATTTTCGTCATCTTCTAGGTAGGATCGATGGACATTTGAAGAAAAATTTCGAAAATTCCGTCATGAGTACAACCTCAATAGCTGATTTCCCTTAAGGGAAATCTGCTAAAAGTCCTTCTTTACATGTATTTTCAACCTGTGAGCCTCCCTTACACCATGAATGAGGTAAAGGTCTAACGTCCCGCGGGGACCAGACTTACTGGGAAGTGGGGGCCAATACTCGAACTCACAAACTTTGAATTTACTGACCCCCCCCCACTCCAATTACTCAAAAATCTACCTAGCTAGAAAGAGCTAGTTAATGATAAACATTTTGTATTAAATAGTCCATACAATAAATAAAATTGAAGACCAGGATGAAAACATGAAAAATTGGCAGGCTTATAAACTATCGGGGGGAATCCACCTATTATTTTGAAATATCTTTGCCGGTCCCTATTTTTCTGAGACAAATTGAACATTAGTGATTATTTCTACGAAATAATACGAACATGGGTGTCGTCGGACATAAAATGTTTTTCTAGTATTCCTTCTTGCGTGGCCAGGGTCACCTTCCCGTTTTTAGCCTATTGAGATTCTTCTATCTGTCTATAGTCACATTGTCATTCTGGTCCTTCCACAATTCCTCCTGAAATTCAAATTAAAAAATTCATTCAATTCATTAACAAGAGTTAATTCCCATTACAGTAATGCACGTAAAACATACAACCTTTTGCAGCCTTTAATTGCTTTTCATATTTTATGATGATTTTGAGCCTTGAGTTACCTTACGACACATGTGAGGTCGACGGATTCATTGAAAAAAAGTAAAATCCCCCTAGTCACTAGGTAAATTCTTATTTTTTTATTTAATTCTAAAGTTTAATTTTTCTCAATTAAAGAAAAGCCATAGTAAGTAACGTTTTTCTTGGTATATATCATTATAATTATTTTCCCACTTACATGGTTTATTAAGCTAGTATAAGTAAAAAAAAAATGTCTTCTACTTTAACAACAATAACATTGGTTTATTTCCCCGCCACCCTCTTTTCCTTCTAAAGGGGGTATTTTTGCACAAGTCAAGAAAAAAATGTTAAAATTATCATTTTTTGGAAAAATGTTACTTATTTTTGTTTTTATTTAAAATCCCCATGACTTTTCAAATTATAAGACCTTTTATAAGCTTATATATGTCAATATTCAACATAGCCATAAACATTAAAACATTCCAGTCAGTATTATTTAAATTAATTGAAACAACTATATTTAACTAACCAATCTCAACCAAAGACTAACTATATATGTGCAAAATCTAGAATAGCCATTCAGCCCACTAACCTATTTTATGGAGTTTATGTTTTCTTTTTTTTAATTATACTCCTAAGGATGCCACTAAGGTTGTAATATGAGTCGTAGTAAATGAAAGATATTATATAGGTAGACTGCATGTTTTTACCCTGATGTCTAACGTCTCCTGAACCAGAATGCAACAGAATTTGACAAGAGGAAAAAGTTGAAAAAATTTTCGATACCCGACTTTAAAAAAATTTGATACTTGACTAAGGCACTTAACCAGCGTTACACCTAAGCATAACTGCAAACTGCAATGATGTTCCCTTTATAAGAAGAGGAAAACAAGATTGGCCACCGTTCCTGGGCGAAGAGTCCATCGACCACCTGAGTAAATTACGAGTAGTGAACGGTCAAAGGTTTGTTTGATAGGTCCAACTCAATGTGAAGTCAAATCATAACTACGTTTATGTTCTCTCCTGAATATTTGATTAAGGAGACTCAAAAAAAGTTGTTTATGCTGTGTCTCTAATACTAAAAAAGAAGATATATATAGAAACACATAGTTTGTCTTCTTCGTGAACTTAAAATAATTAAAATTTTCTCAAATATTGGCCACCAAACAAAAGTTAATTATGGAAGAGAAATGAGCTGGGAAGAGAAGAAAACTACACGTGTACGGGATAGAAATAGCTCAAAGGATTTGCAGAAGGATTTGTTTTACATCCAAAGCAGGATTTGTTACGTGACGAGAACTAAGCAGATTGTTTTCTGTGCCCTAAATTTTGTACTTTGGAGTTTCCTTTTCTATACATATAACGGAACTTCCTTTTCAGCCGCTGGATTAGGGATCATGATGAAAGGATTTAAATTTCCTTACAGATAGAAATACGTTCCAATTCACCAAAGGCGTTTCAAACCTGGGGGCCATTTTAATCTAACCCGGAAAACATCAATACGAGTCAATATGAAAAGAGCTTTTTTCAAATAAATACCGAGATGGAAACCTTTCCAAAGGAACCTACTTTCAAATTTCTTTCCATTTTGAGGGACAGAAAATGTATATATTGTCCTAATAGATCTGTGCTAAGAATATTAGGAATTCATAACATCTCAAGAAAATATTACCCGACGTATAATATTAGTCGTCTACTATAATTGTTAAAATGCGTAAAAATATTATATTCGACCGAATTACTAAACAAAATATACTAGTAATAATCTTATTCAGCATACATAACACAATTTAAAGTATTTGACAAAACTGTATTAAATAGACGGTTTTTTTTTTAACTTTCTGTTCATATATGACGTCCTTGCATTTGAAATAAGTTGAATTAGGGACCCCAACATGTGTCAATATGTATGGAATATAATACTTTAATCAGATTTCCAATAGAGGGTGCCCGTGTGTGTGTGTGTGTGTGTGTATATATATTATGTACTTATTTTTATTAAGCACTACAGTCACCAAGATGTGGCGTCGTCAAGCATCCAAATCACTTCTACTTCTAGAGCGATAGTAGAACGTGGGATCAACATATGTGTCGTTTTATCCCTACGAGTTAACATGGAAATCACCTCTGTATGAAGGTGGTCACAGGTACAATGCTGTGAGTGGAGTGCTGAACCATGCCCCACCATGTAGTCTGTCAGTCACCGCACACATGGTATCCATGTAATGGTGCCCGATCGCTATTCCCTTGTCTGAGATAGTTCATAATATATTTTTACATCATCCAGTTTGGTGATCACCCCAACAATAATCTTTATTTGTTAAGCCATCTTCATTTCTGACAAATTAAGAAAAAAAAAATTCCCTTAAATAATCGTTTTCTTGATATCTAACATGTCAATCATCTTTGTATTTCTGGCTTGATATCACCTCTTGTCTCCTATAATACGGTTTATTTATTTCCTAGATATGGTCAACTAATAAAGCCTGAATTATAGAATTTTTTATATTAATCAAGTACCCAAGGCGGATTATATTAACTGGGCAATAATTGTTAAAGTATGGAATCAGCAAAAAAATTGATTTTAAAATACTTGTTCTATCATTATTATTTTTAATCTGCCCAGTATAAAGATCGCTCTTTTAGTAATGGGTCCCTGTTGGCTGGTGGAAAGATGCTGTATCTTTCTTGATAATCATGGGGGAGAGGGGGGGGATTAATGCATGCCACTTCCCTTTGAGTTATTTTTATCTTCGTTCTATTTTCAATCTTGAGGATAAAGGAACTATTTCCTCATTGAGTCAATTTAACATTTGCATTTTGCTCTGTTTAATAAAATTTATTTACAATGAAAATATATTATTACTTCTGCTATGTACTATCTATTAAAATAACACGCATGATAGTTCACATTGTTAACCGAGATACTTGCATTTTTTAGAATTCGGCATTCTGTAGACCCACAGTCCTACTCTTGTCATATTAACAATAAGCTGTTATGAACCACGTCATTTGAAGCCTAAATAGCAAGTATTGTTCTCATTGAACTTTTACGCTTTGTGGTAAACGAAAATTCTTGACTCATGTGGGAAATCTGCTTAGGTAACTCAGCCCCTGCGTGACGGACTTTTTTAAGTTCAGCAGAATCTCAGATTTGTGGGTTGAAGAGCTAGCCTATCGATTTAGTTTCTCATTCAATCTCATTTAATAATACATTTATAATAATAATAACAGGGATTTTTATTAAACTTATTACATTTCGTTAGCTCTATGTTCTGTTAATCTCTGACTACACTCAGAAGTGTTTCACTAGAGGATATATTTACTCTCAAACCAAAACATAACACTTTCGGGTAAGAAGGTAGAACTGAAAATTGTAGTGAAAATAATTTGAAGAATAGGAGGTCTGATCTTGCCAGAACCTAAAATGTGGGCCTGAGAGAGAAAGGGAAGGTGGGGGGGGGTGGTAAATTTCATACCAGAAATGGTGAATTAGTGCTAGTTTCCAGCCATAAAGGAATGGTTTTTTGAAAATGCGTGACCAATTTCAGATACAATGGGAATCATGGGGAACTGATGAACTCAGCCATGATATTCCCTCAGAACTCGAGTCAAAATGAGTGACCTGAGAACTTGGGCATGAGAATTTTTCGCACACCACCTATTTCTCTCAAAAAAAGTTGGTATATAAAATATTTTCATCAATAAATTTTTTATTTATTATAAACATCAAATACTAATATAAAATAATAATATTATTCAAAATTTATTGTACAGGTATTCTGTTTTGAAGAAACATTATGTCAAGCAACTTAAGAAAGTACCAAACTAATTAAAATTTTGTTCTTCACAAAAATTACATACAACAAAAGAATGTTTATTAGAAACTGTTTTTCTACATGTTCGACAACTCTTTTTTAACTTGTTGTTTTTTCTCCTCGGGCAATAGGCACAAAACTGCGATGGGGTACTAGAACCAAAACATGTGTGATTCCCTCTTCTACACCAGCAATCCTCTCCATTTTGTTTCTTTCTAACAGGTGCACGGTGGTCAGTTGTGTACGGCTGATCAGGTGAGGTTTGATAAGTTCCAGACCCAATAAACAGTTTTCAGTAAATCACCAAAGCACTCGTTTTTCGAGAAGAAATCTGGAATTAAACAAGAAGAAAAGTTCCGCCAAAACTCGCTTGATGAGAAAAACACTCACAATAAACCAAAAAAACGTTCCGCCAGGACTCGCACTGTGAGAAAAACACTCACACTTAACTTACTCCGACTGATTAACCTTGACCTGGCGAATGTCATCTTATAATAATGAATGGGAGTCAACGAGGTTGGTAAGGGAAGGCTACAAGGTGTAGCTAGGGAGAGGAGCACTATCGCCAAAGACCTGTAATAATAGATATATCTTTTTTCTTCTGGTTGTGAGTATTTTGCTCATGGCGCGAGTTCTGGTGGGTTAAAAAGTAATTAGTTAGTAAGTAGAATTTTATTCTCAATATTATAATTAGAAGAGGAATTTTTGCATAATTATTTCTTCCAAATTAATTTTATGTATTCAAGACAGATATTTGATTCTCTAAATTGTGTGAGACGCTTTACAACCCACGGATCGTGGATTGCTTCTTAAAAAGATTTAGATTAATTATTCTGAAATACTTTTACAGCATTCTTGGTGATTATAATTTTTTTTTTTTTCTAATAGACATGTATAGGTAAGTTCATGCAGACAATCTGGTGGAAGTTTCCCACTGGTTTTCAATATTTACCATTTTGAGCTTATTCCTTTTCCTGGTTCGTAAACCTTTTCAATTCGTCTCACAAGTGATGCGGCTGGTTCGTCAGGAGTAAGAAATGCGAGCAGTTTTAGCAAGGCAAATTGAATTTTATAGTGTATAAGCAGTGCATTGGATCGAGCTTAGTTTGAAATATGTGATCGATATATAAGAAAACGTAAGATCAGACTGTCTGTTTGACGACCGTGAATATGCCTTTGTTTTAGCAGAGGAGCTTTTCCAAAACACCCTCAAGGGATGAGTTGATTTTAGTATTTCTTTTTATCTTATATTACAACAAAATGAGTAATATATTGTACCTGTTTACATATTAATAAGTGACGTTTGTATGATGGCACGTTGGGACAAGGAGTAGTGTTATATGGAGGAGAGATGTGAATAGGTGGTGTTAGTCCCAAGGAGTATAAGTGTATACGGTGCTCGACATGGCTATGGAGAAGGCAGAGCACGTCGGCTATTCGATCCTGAATCCAATGCGGTATTAGTGGCTAATATCCCAGGTGAGTGGTATTAGCATATCGCACATCGCCGTGCTCCCCCTATCATCTTAGGCTCGCTTTAAGAGCTTTACACCTTTCAATAATTATCAAGCGTCGCTTCGGGCACTCGATTCCTTTGAACAATTTTTATATCTGAAAAAGGAGGAATGTGTAATATAATCGCCACTCTTGTCTACGTGGATTTACATCGTCCAAACTCCTAATGAGCATTTACTGTTTTAAAAAAAAATCCCGAAACCTCGGAATTTTATATTCAGTATTAAATTTAAAAGTTAACTCGGGATTTGGGCTGGCTGGTGAAGGTCCATCATCAATAGAAGGATAATAAGGTCAAAACACATCCACTCTTATTACTTCATTCATTAAATGCAGAGTACTTTCGGTGTGTCCGGCTAAACTGAGATGCCGGCTCAATGCACTGAAGAGGGGACGGTTCGCCCTGAAAGTACTCTGCAGTTAATAAATGAAGTATTAAGAGGGGAGGTGTTTTGACTTTATTATCCTTCCGTTTAAAAGTTAAAAATTTATCTATCCTCGGCAAAAAAAACCATCAGTTCAAAAAAATTTCTAAATATAAAATAAATACACGACCTACAAGATGAATATTTAATAAAAAAAGGACCTTGCTCCGACAAGCTTACTTGGCGGGATTCCACCGTTTACCGGTAGAAGGCAACCGTTATAGGTCTAATCTGTCTTCAAAAGAGTATTTAAGCTTCCACGCTTCCGTGTAGGAGTATAAATTGTTACCTGGATGATTCACCTCATCCAATTTAATTACTGACCCTATACATGAAGTCATTCTTTCTTCACAAATAAACAAGACAACTGACCGTCATTCTTTGCTAAAATTTTCCATGAAATAATCTGATCTGGACACCACAAGTCTGCCTAATTTATTTAAATAAACGGAATGTTTTTGTATTCTTCATTAAAAATGATTTAATTTGAAAGTGATTTATATTACCTCCCTTCCAATGAATCGGATCAAAAATAGTCTTAGTACATCTGGTGGGACCATCTGCGATAAACAATAAAAGTCCTGTACAAATCGTACGTATCTCTAATAGGTACGGAGACATTAGAGTTTTTTTTTTTGCACTCACAAAAACAACCCACCTCCCCTTTGTGGATTTCAATCAAAAGAGATGATGCGCAACCAGACACCTTTTGTTTGTTACAACAGTTCAAAATGAAGTTACGCCAAACTAATGTTACTTATTTTAGCAGATTTTTTGAGTTATGTGAGATACGTACGTACAGAAATATGTACAGATATCACGCCAAAATTAGTCAAAGTAGATCATTGTGAGTTTAAAGCGTTTACATCTGTTTTAATCTGCCATTCCATTTTAGCAGATTTCCCTTGAGGGAAATCAGCAATTGAGGTTGTACTAATGACTGAATTTTCGAAATTTTTCTTCAAATGTCCATCGATCCTACCTAGTAGATGACGAAAATGAAGTTTTCATTTTCACGAAATGTTACCGCTCTACCGATCGCAATGTTTGTTTGATCGGTACCAAACTCGATAATTAGTCGTTTTATGTAAAACGAAAGATCAAGTTCGTTAACGGCTGAAATCGGACCAGTGGGTGGGGGGGGGTTTAGAGGGGAGGATTTTCGAAAATTCGAAATATCTCCGTTACTATACGTCGGATCGAAAAATTGTACAGAATCGATCTTATTGCAAATTAAAGTTACTATAAATATTGTTATATACATTTATTCTCTATCTTGAATATTAACCGAGAAATTTGCATTTTTATTAAATCTTGTTGGCTAACTCACGGATGACTTTCCCGCCAAAAGCTAGTTCGGCCGTTTCCTTAACTGATCAACTCTCGTGAAATTTCTCTATTGTAAAACTTCTCGTTGGAAATCTGCTTAGTTTACGCAGCCCCTGCGAGACGGACTTTTTCTTTTTGCGATATAGTACTTTACTTTACAATCGTAGTCCTTTCGATTGAGTAGACCAGCTCCTTCCAAACTCGACAGTAAGTCATCAGTAACCAATTCAAATAAGGAGACAAGGAGTATAATTACCTCAACCACTTTATGACGACGGTGACAGGAATATGAGAGACGATTTGGCATATATGAAAAATTGTTTCCTTCTTTTTTAGGAGCTTTTCTTTAGAAAATTAGCAATTGAGTTTGGGCACAGGGCAAAATTACATAACAAATCATTCGTTCCTTCGCTGAAGTTCGAAGAGCAGTGTTAGAGTTATTAGAATAAGAAGTAAAGATAGTATTTGTGATTTTTTTTCTTTTTACAAGTGTCCTTTCATTAACTTCATAACTATAACTAATAAATACTAATTAAATAATATTAATAGAGAAAGAGAACAAATTTACAGCAAAAATATTAACATTAAAAAAATAAAATAATAACATTTACAGTAAGTAATTCTTAATTACATGAAACTAAAATAAATAATTATTTGTTTCTAACAAAGGAGCTTATTTTAAGCGATTGTTATATAATAATATAAATATTTGATTATTTTTTTTCTTTTGGAAAGGTATTATTTTCAATTTTTCTAGTGTTGGGTCTTCCTGGTTCTAGTACTTCTGTAGGTAGTGGCGTCTATGATTTGACTACATAGGGTATCTGAATAGCAAATTTGTAATGTCTTCTTCTTCCAGAATATTGCATATGTAACAAACTTCTTCCGAGCTGACCATAGCTTATAGCTACTTCCATCCCAGTAGAAGAACAGCCGTTTTTCTCATGTTAGATGAAGTTGTGATACTATCCTTATAAACGGAATTCTTATTTCAGCTGTAACGTAGTATTCTGGACCCTGAGAGACTTTTACACTTCTATGAATAGACGTGATGAGTTTTGCATACTTATATTGTATGTTAGACAGGAGTATGTATGATTTGAAACTGAAAAGTGTTTATTTAGGCCCCTTAAAAAAGGCGTGACGGACGTTTTTTGTAATATTTATTGAAAAGAATAACCAAGATAAGTTATATTAAATATTATCATTAATATTTATTACAAAATATTTAAAAGTGTAATGCCATACAATGAAAATAATTTATGTGATAATGCCATATCATTAATACAAGTACCTACAAGATTAGATCACTGGTCACAAGTGAATATAGGCTTCTATAGGTATATGATATTGATCTCTGAAATTTATCTATTCCCGTTAAATTTTCTTCTTTCTTGCCTTCATTATTTGTTGAGTTGAGACCTCGAAAGAAAGCAACATGTTCAAAAATATGCTGAGTATTCCTTAAGGCAATCATTCGGTAGCTGGGCTGTGACCTATGTTGCAAGCGGCTGCACGGGCGATTGGATTGGTTATCTAGGAGCTAACGATGTCATTATCCCTTGATAATCCTAGCTTTGGCGGGCACGAATCAGCCTCCAATAATATCCATCATTCATGGTTAACTAATCATTCTCTTTCTAATTGTGCCTCGATGCATTCTACTGTCTCGTAGGAAATATAGCTTGCCGTAACACTTATGTAGCCCATTTGTTCCAAGTCTATTTCATTAATAAAATCAGTTATGAAATGATAATGTCATGCCTTCTGTATGATATGTATTTGCACAAAATTTAAAAGATGGCTGGGTCTGTAGGTATACCAATTCAAAACGTCCGTCACGTAGCTGCGTAAACTAAGCAGATTACCTCCGTGCTGATATTGCACACTAATAATCTCAACTCACCATGTATTCTCTGCTTCTATGTAAGAAATCACTTGAGGAGATGGAGGGTATACTAAAGGAAAGGAAGTAGAAGTAACTCGCTTAATATTTGAGTTACAAAAAAAAGGTTTAGGACAACGATTAAAGAACTCTAAAAGTTTGACAAGACTGCTTTTACAATTTTTCGATTAGACGTTTATTAACGGAGATATTTCGAATTTTCGGAATTCCTGCCTTATAAACTGGTGTCAGAAGTGGGATTGCAAAATTAAAATCAATAAAAATGAAGTTTGAAGAACTAAAAGTTGAACAACAGAAGAAGGAGCTGGCTAAACTGGATCTGCCAACAACAGGAAATAAGGCTGAATTGCAAAGGCGGTTGACAGATGAATTCCAAAGATGAGGAGTCGATATAAGTACACACGAGTTTGACGATAAAGAAGACATTGCTGTAAGTAATCTTATCTCAAGTAGCAATTTGGACTTAAATGCAATTTTAGCCGCTATGATGGAAAATAACCAGAAACTCTTAGAAGCTTCTAAGAGTAACAGTGAGAAAATATTAGCGGAAGTCAGACAAGAATTCCAGGAAGCTTCTAAGAGTAACAGTGGGAAAATATTAGCGGAAGTCAGACAAGAATTCCAGGAAGCTTCTAAGAGTAACAGTGAGAAAATATTAGCGGAAGTCAGACAAGAATTCCAGGAAGCTTCTAAGAGTAACAGTGTGAAAATATTAGCGGAAGTCAGACAAGAATTCCAGGAAGCTTCTAAGAGTAACAGTGTGAAAATATTAGCGGAAGTCAGACAAGAATTCCAGGAAGCTTCTAGAGCTAATTACGAAAGATTAGAAGAAGCATCTAGAGCTAATTGCGAGAGGCTAGAAGAGAAATTTCAGGAAGCTTCTAGATCAACTAACCAAAAACTCCACGAAATATCAGAGGTATTGGACAAACGAGTGGGAGTAATAGATCAGAGAGTCGGCGAGTTTGATGAAAAACTCTGCGGCATTAAGAAGAATGTTGAAGAGAAAATGACCAACCTATAAAGAAAGATGGAAGATGAAATACGTGAGCTACAATTCCAAATGGATAATCTACAAGTTCGAGAGTGCCGGTGACTCATTTCAGAACACTCCAGTAAGATAATGACCCCAACTTTTGACGGTAGTGTACCATTTAATGTTTTTAAATTCCAATTTGAGACGGTGGCCAGTAGAAACGGATGGATTAATGAAGAGAAAGCAGTAGAATTGATTTTGGCACTGAAGGGAACCGCTGCAGAAATCCTGGAGAGTTTACCGGCCGCTTGCAGGAATAATTATGAGGACATTATGGTGACATTACAGCGCAAGTTTGGCGGTGAGCATAAGCGAGAACTGTACAGGATGGAGTTACGGTGCAGAGTGCAAAAACCGAATGAGGCGCTCCAAGATTTTGCCATGGAAATCGAACGTCTGGGGCAGCTGACTTACCCAGGTGAAAATCATCCGTTCCTAGATCAGTTCAAGATTGAAGCATGTGTTCATGGTATACGAGACCCAGATGTTAAATTTGCGGTGTGTGCTATGCAAAAATCATCCTTTGCTGAAACCATCTCTTATGCGCTAGCCCAGGTGACCGCTAAAGTAATTTCAAAACTACAAGTCTACAAGGTGCGACGTCTTGAGACTGATATTCAAAATGACGCCCAAATGTCAAGGCATAGAAGAATTATGCGAATTAAGCGAATAATGGAGGAGCAAAAGAACAGATCACGCTCAAAGTGCTTCAACTGCGGCAAGGCCGGCCATTTTCAACGTAACTGTAAATCACCGAAGAAAAAGTCAAGATCTGTTTCGCCACCAAGGAAGAACAAACGGACGAATAACCCCAAATCTCAAGAGACACCGTTAGTAGTATAAAAAGGGGGTTACGAGCACACTTTTCAAAATACCCCAAATCACCCAAAAAATGCTCACGAAAAAAATCCTCTATTTTTTACAAATATATATTTAAATACATATAAAACATCGATTTTTTGTAAAATATATATGGAAAAATCTATAAAATCATTGATTTTTTACGAAATAATCAAGAAAAAGTACTACATGAAAAGGCACTTTTGGCATGAGCATCATGGATGTATTTTTCGACCCCCCTAAAATTTATCAAAATCTATAAAATCACTGATTTTTTACAACGGATAAATCCATAAAATAGGGTTAAAACCCCAAAAGTAAAAATATTAATTTAATCACTTTCATTAAAATATAAATTTCTATTATATCATTCCTGATAAAATATTTTAACTTTTTCTCTGAAACTATAATCACATATATATTTGTACCTCCAGGAACTACACTATGAAAATCAACATTCAGGATAATATTATTTTTACTTTGTGAAATATTCATTGGTCCTTTTCTAACATCTATTACATATAAAGGTCTATTTGTTATAAAATCATATGGATTATAAAGCATATTTTTATTTCCGATATAAGATCTTTTATAATCCCTGTACATATCATATACCTAACAATGCATAATTCTTTTCTTTAATATCTAAATTTAACATTTCCTCAGGATAATATGTTTCATTAATTTTAACACGAATATTTCTATTATCGACATGGTCAAATTTAGAAGGATCTTTCTTTTGATCATTTCTTCTCGCTGTTTGAAATCCTACAATTATAAATTTCGGTTTATCGATATTTCTATAAATATTTGGGGCTCAGGTTAGCCATGCGAGTTAAAGCGTTGACCTTTAGCTCATATGGTAAACCTAGAGTGGCGAGTTCGATTCTTGCCTGGGCAAAGGAAATTATTTAGTGACGAAATTCATTAAATAACGTCCTAAAATCCCACCCTGGCTAGAAAAGGGTGGTAACCTCTAGATAACCCGTCCCAATTAGCCTAAGTTGCAAAAAGTGGACGTTAATAAATAATAATAATATAAATATTAGTTATATCATAACTGAAATTTGATCCAACAATACCACGCTTCTCAATACATTCCCAAGTTCTAAATACAAATTCTTGAATTCCACCAAACTTAACCATTTCATTAATTAATTCAATTTTAGAAGTAGTTGAAAACTCCATAATAGGAACACGGAAATAAAAATCAGTTATTGTAATTTTACCCTCAGGAGCATAAGACTTTCCATCTACTTGAGGTGATAGTAAAGCTGCATCATCATCAGAATTTCTAATAAATGTTATGAAAAATCCTCCTTTATATATCAGTATTTTTATACCTCCGAAGAATCCTAATCCTAAATCGTTTAAGTTTCCACAATAATTAAATTTTCCATATTTATGATCACATATTACTGCTCCATTCATTTTAGCCAAAGTTTCATCCTGAGATAATGAAATCGTATGTTTGACAGTACTTATAATACCGGGATCTTCAATTCTATCAATTAATTTATTATGTTTCTTTACTTCTATACTTCGAAATAAGAAAGGAATAAAATTATCTATTAATTTAGTTCCTGAATTCATACCATAATGTTCTCCATCTTTAGCATTAAAAGAACCTGAAATAACAAACTGAAAGTGAGAAGAAATAAAGTTATCTCCAACATCGATTAAGAATTCTATTTTTTGATTCTCTTTATTTAAATTTAGTTCAGTATTGTTTGATGGTAAAAAATGTTTATATTGCTGTTTCTCTATATCACTATAATACTTTGAATACTCCATTTATTATAAATAAAAATCATTCATAAATGTTTAAGTAAGTTATAAGTTTTGGTACTTCACTTACAGAATATTTCCTTATATAATATTCCTTGAAGATTTTGTAATGATCCGTTTTAAACTTATTAGAAATATCCATTCTTTCAAAAATAATTTCCCAATCTATTCTATCTTGAAACTTTAGAATAGTAGAATCCGAAAGATTTTGAAACTTAGAAATCAAACTCCAATTCAGAAAAGGACCATAATGTTCTAAATCCTCTTGAGACAATTTCTGATATTGAGAAATTTTTTCCCAATCTACTTCATTAGCAAACATTCCCAATTCCTCTGTAGTAAATTTATAACATTTTGAAAGTATTTTCCAGTTTAATTGATTCTGAAACCTTATCAAAAAATATTGTTTATTTTCTAAGAACTAAGAAATCTCATCCCAATTTCCACAATCTATCTAATTTATTATGATAAAAAATTTAAAGAAGGAAAAATTGAAGGGGTAGTGAATCGCTACCCCTTTGAAAATATACATCACATACCAATTTTATCAATGAACTAGGTTTGTATTCTTTATTTTTCATCCTTTTCCTTATCAAGAACCTGTTCAAACTTAAACATATATTTACCAGCACTTTTCTTTTTATTTAAATTTATAGATATAAATCCAAAATCATGTTTCCAACAATCATTACAAAATTCTTTAAATTTTTGTTTTGTCTCAAAATCATTTCCTATAAAATCTTTATATAATAAATCCATGTAATGATCTCATTGTTTAAAAATACATAAGAAATTTATATTATTCCTGATAAATTGTCGATCTAATCGAGAATAACATTGATTTAGATAGAAACATGAAATATTTTTATGTCTTCCTCTAACAAAATATTCTTTAATTTTATCTTGATTTTCCAAAACACAATCATCAAAAATTACCAAACTATTATCTTTACACTAATCTACATTAGGACATTCATCGATATCACTGTAAAAGAATCCAATTTCTTCATTGAGTACATCTGATATATTTTGAAATATTTCTTGCATTTTTTGATAAACTTCTTGTTCTAAAGATTTACTACATACATGCAAATAATCATAATTCATCCAGTCTTTATTATAAATAAAATTTAACAATAATGTAGTTTTACCACTTCCACTTCCTCCAACTATGACGGATCTTAAAGGATATGGGAACATATTCTCATTAGTTGATAAATCTTTATGATAAATCTTGATTTTATATTTTTTACTCATTTATATAAAAATAAATGGATTATATAATGGATCAATATCCTGAATATATGGAAGTATATAGATTTTTCAGTAGTCGCGTTTTGCGACTACCAAAATACTAGTAGAATTATACATATATACTCCTCCATTTTTGCACTTTTTAATTTAAAAATTATTTTTTCTTTCTAATAAATGAAATTATTTAAAATATTTGGATCGACTTCAAAATTGTCTTTAACTTTAGCACATCCTATATTCTTGGATGAAAAAATGCGTTTGCTGTTTATTGTTTCTTAGTCCTTTAAAAAATTGGTCTTGTCGGATTTTATTCAGACAATAACGTTTGTAATATTTTGGAAGATGGATATATAACATTCGAAGTCGAACAAGCTGGTATATCATTGATTGAAAATAATATTAGTATTCCTAGAGGTTATTGGACTCTGGGTGATTTAAATAATTATATTACAACAGGATTAAAAGATGATTCGTTTTATATTAAAGGTAATAAGGAAAACAAAATTGATATTTATTCCCCTTTCCATTTTAGATTAGATAGTACTATGAATAAAATTTTAGGTTTAGAAACTATCTACAAGGATGATACCGAATATTTTTTCGTGAGGGAAGTTGTTCATAAAGGACAAGAAATACCAAAACTAAGACCGTTTGAAGTAATAGAAATTCATTGTAATTTAGTAGAACCAAGTTTAGTAAATCAAAATATTCTTGAAGGCGAACATGAAGAAACAGATATCTTATATTCCTTTTTTCTAAATGTTCCATATGGTTCTAAAATATCAGAGAGACCTCCGGAAATATTTTATGTTCCGATCAAGAAACCAAGATTCTCGCTTGGGCAAAGGAAATTATTTAGTGACGAAATTCATTAAATAACGTCCTAAAATCCCACCCTCACTAGAAAAGGGCGGTAACCTGTAGATAACCCGTCCCAATTAGCCTAAGTTGCAAAAAGTGGACGTTAATAAATAAATAAAAAAAATAAAATAATAAACCTATATATGTTGGTATGAGTATATTGGATTTATCGAAGTATTTAATGTATGATTTTCATTATAAGACTATGAAACCAAAATATGGAAATGATATTAAATTAATGTACATGGTTAAAGATAGCTTAACATATTTCATTAAAACAGAAGATTTTTATGAGGATATGAAAGATATGATTGATTTATTCGATACTTCAGATTACCCTGTTGATAATAGATATAATATGCCTAGAATTAATAAGAAAGTATTAGGAAAAATGAAGGATGAAAATAATGGATTAATTATGGAAGAATTTATTGGTTTAAGATCTAAAATGTATGCTCATAAAAATGAAGAAAAAATATGTAAGAAATCAAAAGGTATTAAGAAATGTGTTATAAAAAATAAAATAACATTCGAAGATTATAAAGATTGTTTATTCAATAAAAGAGATCATTATAGAAGTATGAATCAATTTAGGAGTTACAAACATGAGATATATTCTATTCAAGTTAATAAGAAAGCTTTATCACCAGATGGTGATAAACGATTCGTCTTGGAAGATGGAATTAATACTAGAGCATTAAGTCATTACAAAAATGTTTATTAATATAAATAATAAATTACATTTGGTAATTTATTATTTATATTAATAAACAAATTTATATAAAACAAATTTCATTTGATAAATTTTTATCTTAATAAATGGAAGCTCTGAAAAAGATCAAACAAGTTTGTCAATGTCAAAATATTCCAATATTAAAACTAAAAGAGTTAAAATATGATCTTTTATATCTGATTAAAGAATTTAAAGAAGTTAATACTAAATTTGAAAAAAAATAGTTGTTACATATTAAATGGAGAAGATAAATGTCAAGTTTTTCTACCAGATAGATTTAATGAAAGATTAAATAAAAAAGATATTTGTCAATTAAATTCCAAAAAATTAACATTTGTTTATAATGGTTTAAAAGGAATAGGGGATGGGAAACAGATTCATATTATCGATTTTCAAGAATGTAAAGATGATATCAAAAAGAATAAGATTAAATCGAAGAAAAATGAAAGTGATAGTGATGATTAATATATTGGATAAACATTCTTATTTCAGGGTTTTATCCCTATTTTATATATTTTTTCTAGGTTTTAGATCATAAAATTTTAGTTATTTTTATATATTTTCTTAGATTTATATATATATATATATATATATATATATATATATATATATATATATATATATATTTTAAAAATATGGATTTTCAGGGATTATTTGGAAATTAGTACGTTCGTATTTTTTTGGGGATTTGGGGTATTTTGAAAAGTGCGCTTCGAATATTATTAAGAAAGTATGATACTTCAGATTACCCTGCTATAAATAGATCAAAAAATTGTAGTTATTTTTATGGATTTTTAGCTATTATTTAGAAAAAAATTATGAAAAAATCAATGTTTTAATTGATTTTTAGTGATTACTTGAGAAATTAGTAAAATTAGTACGTTCGTATTTTTTGGGGGATTTGGGGTATTTTGAAAAGTGCGCCAGAAACCCCCTTTTTAGCAGATTTCCCATAAGGGAAATCAGCTATTGAGGTCGTACTCATGACGCGATTTTCGAAAATTTTCTTCAAATGTCCATCGATCCTACCCAGGAGATGACGAAAATGAGGTCCGTTCAAAATTATATATATATATATATATATATATATATATATATATAATATATAAACTCGACATTTAACCGTTTTATGGTTTCTGTAAAAAGACAGATTAAGTTCGTTAATGGCTGAAATCGGACCAGAGGGAGGGGGAGTTTAGAGGGGGGGATTTTCGAAAATTCAAAATATCTCCGTTACTATGCATCGGATCGAAAAATTTACAAAACCAATCTTATTGCAAATTAAATTTACTATAAATATTGTTATATACATTTATTCTCTATCTTGAATATTAACCGAGTTATTTGCATTTTTATGAAGTCTGTGGTGGGGTATAGTTCGGATTATGTCGGCCATCTTCGTCATTTCTCGGCTCAGGCGGAAGCTTCTTCTAACCTGGCGTTTTTAACCTTACCTTACCTTCCTTACTTTGTGAGATTTATGCAAATACGTTTTGTTCATCCGCCCCCCCCCTTCTTTAGTTCTTGGACTACTAAAATTTGAGTTATTAAAATATAAATTATTTTTACAATTCAGAAGCCGTTTCAGTTGGGTATTTATTTTAATTAACTGAAAGATTTCTCATTATCTAATCACGGTGGTATTGTGTTACCAGTATGCAGATTTCTCTATTGTAAAACTTCACAGGGGAAATCTGCTTAGTTTACGCAGCCCCTGCGTGGCGGACTTTTATACTACTACCGTTAAACTAAAGCGAGCTAGCACTGAGGGGCAAGAGCTAGCTCCTACAACCGCTGGCCCCACAATCTCCATTTCCATAATACAGCAACAAAATAGCAACCTTTCAGCTCGTGGACTCATTAACGGAAGGAAGCAGATCCTCACCATAGACACAGGGGCGTCGCAGTCCATAATTAGGCCTGATTTGGTAAGGGGATCAGTGGAACCATTAAACGACGTTCAACTGCGCACTGCTACTGGGGAATCAGCCACCGTCTATGGAAGAGCCAAGGTTCGACTGACTATCGCCAACACTAGCGTCGATCATGTATTTGTTGTCGCTGACATAGTGGACGAAGTGCAATCGGTGCAGACTTCATGATAGCCCACGGTATCAATCTGCACATGGGTCAACAAGTTATGATCTGGCGCAACGTCGAGATACCCTTGGATGTTGGATATGAGAGCAAGACCTCAGTAAGGAGGCTATTTACCGTCGGACGCCAGAAATTACCACCCCAGTCGGAAACCTTAGTATGGGCGTGTGTGGAAGAAGATTATGAGGATAACCGGTTGTGGGTAGTAGAACCAAAGATAAAGATGACATTATAACAGCTTAAGCCCTCGTGAAAACCTGCGACGATGGACGAGTTTCAGTGAGAGTACTTAACCTATCCAACAATGAGAAGATCATTAACAAAATTTTTGAAATAGGTCAATGTGTGCCAGCAGAAGCAATAATTAACTGTGCCAAAAATTCAGGATGCCCAAAAATGACAGCCAAGGAACGCGAATTACTTGCAGGAGAAGTGGAAACATGGACGAAAGGACTGACATCACCTGAAAGAAACAAAGCAAAGGAGTTGCTTAGAGCACATGCATCCGTCTTCGCCCTAAGCAATAAAAGCCCAGGTAGAACAGCAGTAATGAAACACGAAATAAATACCGGTGAAGTGAGACCTATAAAACAAGCACCCAGGAGTGTTCCCCTAGCGAAGCGGAACGAAGTTAAAGAACTTGTCAACTAAATGTAGCGGAATGGAGTCATTGAACCATCTTCGAGTCCGTGGAGCTCGCCAATAGTTCTAGTAAAGAAGAAAGACGGCAGCACCAGATTCTGCGTCGACTACAGAAAACTCAATGACGTCACCAAGAAAGACAGCTATCCGCTGCCAATAATTGACACCTTAGACACGTTGGCTGGAAAGAGATGGTTTTCTACTTTGGACTTGCAAAGCGGCTACTGGCAAGTAGAGATTGCCGATAAGGACAAAGAGAAAACTGCCTTTAGCGCAAGCAATGGTTTATGGCAGTTCAAGGTGATGCCATTTGGGCTTTGCAACGGCCCAGCTACTTTTGAGCGTTTAATGGAACGTGTGCTAAAGGGTCTAAAATGGACGACATGCTTGGTGTATCTAGACGACATAATCGTTATGGGGAAGACTTTTGAGGAACATCTTAAAAACCTGGATGAAGTATTTAGTCGCATAACAGCAGCTGGGCTGAAGTTAAGCATAAAGAAATGTGCTCTGTTTCAGAAGGAGGTCAAATACTTGGGGCAACGGGTAACAGCAGAGGGCATCTCCACTGACGTGGACAAAATACGGGCAGTAAAGGACTGGCCTCGACCACGAAATCTTCACGAGCTGCGTAGCTTCCTGGGGCTTTGCACATACTACAGAAGATTCGTGCCAAACTTTGCTCAGGTAGCTGCCAGCTTGCACGAGCTAACCAAAAAGTCGCGACCGTACCACTGGAGTGAGGCAGCGGAAGATGCGTTCCAGAGGCTCAAGGAACTCTTGTGCACAGGACCTGTCCTTGCTTATCTAATCGCTGGACAGAAGTTCATAATTGATACGGACGCCAGTGGCTATGGAATAGGAGGAGTGCTTTCTCAAGTAGTTGATGGGGCAGAAAGAGTCATTGGCTACTTCACCAGGGTACTCTCCAAGCCCGAAAGAAATTATTGTGTTACCCGACGGGAGCTTCTGCCAGTGGTAGTGTCCTCCAATAGTCTTACGTCTTAAACAACGTCATGAATATCAATAATTACTACAATTGTCCTCCACTTTACAACTAAGCCTGGCAGGAAGGATCCAATAGACGTTACGAATGAATTCTCGTACAAGGTACACCATCCTCGCAATATAAAGCCCTGCCATTCAAAGCGAGCCACTTCATTATATCGACGGATTCGAAGTCTGTTGGTAGCATTACAGTTGACTAAAACACGAGCAGCCATTTCCAATGCTCCAGAGCTAGATTGGCACATGGCTATCCTAATTCTATCCGGCTTACCACGAGATGTCCTCACCCGGGTAGGAATAACCCCCTCTACAATCTTAGTAAAGGCCGCAAAATGCCTTCCAGTTAAATCCCCTACTCTTGAACGTGTCCATGCAATAGAAGCTGGAACCTTACAACATTCACTCATTTCCTTGCAGCCTATACTCGCATACAATTCCTTCATGCAAAGCTCACGCCCACTTACAATATTATCCGGAGGCATAAAAGCATTGCATGATGTAAGATATTATAACTTATATCCACTCGGCGGAGCTGCACCTGGATGGGCTTTCTTAGCATTTATCCATGAAGCCACCGAGGCAAAACGTATCTCAAATTCTGTAACTTCTGCTGCGGTTTCAATGGGGCCCTGCCAAGATTAGAAAAAAAAGTCCTCCAATTAGGGGCCATTGCCTCTAAACCATGAAGGGAAAAAGGAACGCCAGGGTAGACCCAAACATCATTAACGCTAAGAACACAAACAGGATATACACCTTGAGGATACACCTTGACGAGTCTCCATCACCCCAAGGATCTAAGCTCCAGCCCAACAGACTTCTCTGGATTTAAATCCAAACCATAATCCCGAAGCGCCACTTCCAGCTAAGGCAACACTGAAACCATATACTGTGGATGCTACACGAATCAAGTCATCTGCATAAGCTATCAAAGATACCCTGACAGTGCCTAAGAAGAACCCAACTCGTGACGTGGAAGACTCGATTATATGGTCCATGACCGTAGCAAACAAGATCAAAGATAGAGGGTCACCCTTCCTGACACCACGTCCTGGAAGAATGTCTCCCGAACACCGCCCTCTGGCACAAATCACAGAGCCCCCCCCCCAAATAGACACCATCATAGTATTGACATAATCCCACAGGCAGACCCCTCGCCCTGGTAACAACCAGTATCGCAAGACGACTGACCGAGTCAAATGCCTTCTTGACATCTAGAACTACGATACGTAGGACCCGCACGCCTCCTACCACTGAAATGAGTGGAGGTTTAGTTTCGAATTATTGAATAAATTGAAAAAAAAAATGTAATGAAATATTTGTGTTTACAATGTACTTTTGATTCTAAAATATTTTTTTGATTCATAAACTTCAAGATTTTGACTTCCCATATCCGTTAGCCAAAGAGAACTTGTTCGTGTTTACTGTGAAGGCCTGTTTTACACTGTATCATTGCTGGGAGTGTTTTTTTTATTTTTTTTTAAATCAAAATATTTACAAAAAACTTAAAATATTATAAACAAATTGTGTTTAGAATTTATTTATAATATTTTAAGTTTTTTTGGTAAATGATATTCACCTCATACTTCTCGAGTTTACAAATATTCGTCTGTTGATGATATTTTTTGTAATCATGCTAGGCTAAGCATTAACTTTTGAAGTACTTTATTATTAATGCATTCTTTCTTCTTTGCTTGATTTGTAAATATAAATGCTTGCATATATGTATAAAAAAAATCTCTTTCTCATTCACTTAAAACGACATATAATTTCATTAGACATTTTTTAGTTTTGAAACGGTATTCGATTTTTGTGATATTTAATGCAGAGTAAACCTGTTGGCTTATACAATATATAAAAATATAACGATTTAATTTTAATCATACCGTAGGTATATATTTATAATCTGCTAATAGACTTTTGAGTAACGGGGGTTTGTTTAATAAGACAGTAGAACATGTAGAAACGTATGAAGTACTTCTTTTTACCTCCCAGTTTTATGCAAATGTGCGTGAGGGATGGCGAGAGTCCGTAATTGAGATTATATTTTCCAGACATGTTTTACATGTTACGTTATTAGAATCTTTCCAAAATAAATTTATTATCTTTTTTTTACATCTATGGTTGGATGAATATTCTGTAAAGTTATTGTGGTAGTTAGAAATGCCCAGTGCACGTACTCTGCTCTCCCAGTGTTATCATCGCTCAAGAGGCGATTCAAATCTGGCATCTAGGAAATGGCATAGAGGGATTTGGAAGATGCGCAAGTATTAGCTGATTTGTAGGGATATTCGACCAGACTAATGCATCGTCCGAGAACTCCATTACACTAAAGCTTTTCTTTATTTGATGGGATCCTCGTCTCGTATTCAAACCTCGCGTTTCCATGCTATCTCATACTTTGAAATATTTCTATGGCTCTTTTAAAAACTAACCTCAAAAATATATGGAACTGATGGAGGACGGCCAACCTCAGCATAGTAACTGTAGCATTAAATTTAAGGATCCGAGTAGTCGGCGAAGCTATGAGTTATTAAAGCAGCCTCAGACACTTATTGTAGTCTGCTGGTCCACAAAGGGTATGAAACCACTGGAGCTAAACAATGAAATAAATGTATTAGCTGAAAGGAGCCTGCATTGTATTCCTTCCCCATTTATACCTTAACAACAGCAACACTTTCCAATCTTCTCCTTCAGCTAAGGCAAGGTCGGCCCAGTAAAGATTTTCCCAAAGTAATGTTCCCCGTATATATTTTACTGCAGGCATTTGTATTATTTTAGTTATTTGTTATTATTAGTTTATGGTATGGCAACTGAAAATATTAATTGGCTTAAGCCAGTCAATATTTTCTATGTATCACGTTCCGTAGCGAAACCACCCTTGTGGCAATCGCATTGTCTGCCGTGGTCGGCGCTGCCCTCCCTTCAAAATATCCAACTACAATACTGTCTCCGAGCTGATATGTTGTCTGGAAAGACCTGTAACTTTACACCAGTTCTCGGTATACGTTAGTCTTTTGTCCAGCGCAGTTCGTTTGCCACCCCCTGTAGTTTTGCTCTCTTTTTTTTTTGTTCTGTGACTCGTGAGATACGGGTTTATTGTAGATTGGTTCATTAAGGAGACAAGTTTCTTTCACGCTCATGCTGATATATATTTCTCATGATCATCTAAATTAATTTTGAAGACTGGAAACATTTTGTTTTTGTTAAGAAGAAAAGAATTTGTCACTACTTTCAATTTTTCAACAACAGTAAAAGATGAAAAGAAAGGCCCAGTAGTGCTGGGCCTATGAGGGTATAGAATAGGTGGAGCTAGAGATTGTGGTTAGTGGTCATGAAGTTTGAGGAGAGTTGATGCATATCGTCATCCGACAAGGAAATAATATAATGAAAGAGGGGGAAAAAAAAGGTAATTAGAATATCTATATTTATAAATCTTATATGTCTTGAAAAGGTTTGAGGTTTTCGACATACGTTCATAATAACTCCACGTCCAAGGCCATAATGTAAACATTTTTCCAGTTATTTTCCAGAACCCTGAGAAGTGGTATCCATCCAAAACATGAGAGGTACCATCCCTTGAACCGCCACTACAAAATTTGGAATCATTTCATATGGGCTTACCTCTTACAAATTGTTTGAACTATTCCTCCATAAGTATACATGTTTGCTCTTTCTCAGCCTGTATGTGGATGGGATCGAAGAAAGTCATAATCGTTACTCATCCCGAGGGGCTGTCAGACGTATTTACTCGTTAGACTCCCACTCATCCCTAAGCGGTGCGACACATCCGCACTCTAGTAGCGAACTTATGAACTAAGGTCCTTCTGGAGTGAAGTCAGCCTTGTCTGGCTTAAATGTGTTATTTCTAATCGTAGCTAATGGACTAGATACGTTTTAATGGGATTTACTGGAACGTTGTTAGCTCATATACTGTAGACTTTTTTATCTCAACAGCAACGGTATTCAAACTCATGATTATAACTTCAAATACGCTGCCTTAAATAGAATATATGTTACAGAATCAGAAATAATAATAATTAATAAAACGCCAAAAATGGATATTCTCTAATCAACTTTATTTTTGAGTCAATTACTCTTTAATTTTTCACAATGAGCCTACTGTTTTAGGAAATTATAGGAAAAATTCTAAAATTTGTAGTAATAGTAATTTTTCTTTATAAAAATCCGAATAATTCACTTCAGATATTAATGTTTCTCAAATTCGTACGCATGCCAGTCAAAAGAAATGAAAATATCGAGTTATAATCAAATAATATTTAGTGTTAGAAACAATGAATGCTGATATGAATAAAACCAGTAATGTTAGGAAGATTTCGTTCCCTAAGATCCCTGGAATTATAAAGTATTTCCGAAATTAACATTGCGTTGCCCAATTACATTAGAATCATAATTTCATGTCACATAATATCTTTCATTTTCAATTTTTAATCACTTCAGTAAGCCTTATTACAAGAGCGTATAATATTAAATAACTTAATTAGTCTAAATTAAAAACGACTCAATTTAATTTATTAAAAGAGTATAATATTTTATTTTTCATGAGGATAAGTAAGGAAAGAAGGTCTATTCATTTTCTTCATCAGAATAAGGACTTCAGCATGATATAAAAATTCCTCATAACTTGGAACGAAGAGATGTAATGGAATAATTTATAACTAGTCTTATCGAGATTAAAATAATAATTACTCATTCGCAATGTTGACTCTACATTTCTTTTTAATATTCTACTTTCAAAATTTGTTTTTTATAGAGAAAATTTTTTTCTATAATATAAATGTTTTAAGTCAATAATATTTTTTAACATCGTTTTATAAGTAAGTAAGAGCAATTCCATATTTTTGACGTCGTTTGAGAAATTTTTTTTTTGTATTTTGGTACTTAAGGAAGTTATTAATATACCGAAGGGGCTCAGGTTAACCATGCAAGTTAAAGCGTTGACCTTTATCTCACATGGTAAACCTAGAGTGGCGAGTTCGATTCTTGCCTGGGCAAAGGAAATTATTTAGTGACGAAATTCATTAAATAACGTCCTAAAATCCCACCCTGGCTAGAAAAGGGTGGTAACCTGTAGATAACCCGTCCCAATTAGCCTAAGTTGCAAAAAGTGGACGTTAATAAATAATAATAATAATATACCGAAACATCTGCAATTATCCAGTTTTATTCAACGTCTTTGTGATCGAAATCCAAATTAATACTTCACTTCTATGACAAATAACAGTCATTAATAAGCTATCACTCAGAGATATTTTTGTTGTATGTAATGTTATTTTTAGATGTTCGTATTAAAAAAAAAAAAAAAAAAAATTACTGCCCTCATATAGTTACAATATCTATTATGAGAGGGTTTTAAATTCCTCCTTTGGAGTGGAGTGGATGTTTAGTGGGAAAAAGGGATATATCGTGAATACCTTGAAAGTGATGTATATTAGTCTTTTATTACTTGCAGCGGTTAGTAGGGTAATACTTCTGAACAGAACTTAAATTACATTAATTAGGGACTATCGTCCGATACTGAATTGTTTATAACTAGTGAGGTGAAGAGAAAGCTGCTAATCGGTGTATATTCCGGTGTGCCATCTGGTGGCGGTGTCGAAAAAAGGTAATCGGAGGTGACCCCCTGGGAGCCTGATGGTGCAGCTAAGCTTTTGATGGTAACCGAAAGGCTGGTCTCAACAAAGGACGAATCTGTTGATTGGATCTTGATTAAGTGGAAAGAGTGTCGAGGAGAGAGCTAGTCTGCTCGATGCAAACTGGTAGCAGTCTATGGCTTTTTTGGGATCGTCGGCGGAGGAGACGAGGAGAAAGGGTTCCGTATTGGCCGAAGTTAGTTATTCGTCGTATCATGGCATCTATTGACGTTAAAATGTTAATGAACTCTTAATTCATGTTAAAATTATTATTTGAATCTTACCCTCTATGATTTAATTGTAATTTTCTTAAACAAAATAATCTCCGTATTGTAATGGTTTAAAAACTGATGGCCACTAGATACTACGAGGCAGAGGCAAGAATCGAAAACCAAAAAAATTTGAATAAAAGATGAAATTAAATTCATTTCTTTTTTTAAAGAACACAAAACTAATTGGTTAATTAGTTATAATGTAAAAAGTTATTTAAAAAAAATATTCACATTTATAATATTGTATTGCTTTCCAAAGCAATTCCAAATATGTTAATATTATAATGAAGGAGAATTCCTCCAGAAAAGAAGTAATGACATTAACAATGACACTACTAAATTGGTTTAAGAGATTTAGTATAATAGTTCATAACTTATGCTGACAACTTGTAGAGCTTAAAATTTACACTAGTACTTATGAAATGTAAGATTCCTTGTCTTCTGTGCACCATATACATCTTTCACATTAATTCAACAATTTATTTATTGTCTTGTTATTTTATTTTCACTGTCAGTAGATTAACTATTTATGTGTTGGTTTTTGTAATTTTAAGATAATAATAATTATGATTTGATGTTCAGAGAAAAAAAAATCCTCTCACTTTAAACGAATTATATAGAGTTGGAACAAGAATCTGATTTAATTTATTCTGAAAATAAACTCTCTTATATAAACTAGAATGAATCTTATTCTGAGTGTAAAGATGGCTTTACATTTCAAGGTTCATACATTCTCGGAGCATCCTTATGAGAATGTTTTCCTGATGAGCTAATACGGGCAAAAGGTTAGTTAAGGAACTATCTAATTTACATATCAAAAGACTTAAATCATATTAAATATAAGGAAGCTCATATTTGTCTACAAAACAGTAAAGCCAAATGAAAATTAGGTATTTTCCAGGCAATTTCTCCACGTTATGAAATTTTACTCCATAACATTTTAATATATGGTATTTCATATATTTCATAAATTTTTTAACTTCGTCAAACGAGGATTAAACATGCGAAGATTATCTGGTTATGAATTTATGAAATTATTAACCGTTATGCATTCACGGATATACTAACATCTATTCAAAAAATTACATTTAACGATAATTGTATTAGTTTTAATTTACTAATTCAATTTTAACGGACGGTTTTATTATTCCTTTAAATAAGCGTTTAAAGCATTTATTAAAGCAATATAGAATATTTTGGATTTCAGAAACTATCTGTTATTTTAAAACTACACTAGGTTGCGCATAGTAAGGTGTGATCTTTCTGGTGGTAATCTTTATTTTCTTGTTCTCCGTTAAAAATTGTGAATAGTAGTTCGTCGTACTTGTCTATCATAACACTTAACTTCAGTAGAAAATTAAGATAAGCTTATAAATAACAATATATACTATAATTTAATGAAAGTATAAGTCGTTAGCATCAAGAAACAACGGACAAAAATTATAATAAATGACATTAATTAATCACTTTTCAAAAAGTAATACATTATTTAACTTTTCAATGCTCATAATATTTAAAATATATTCTAAAAAAAACTGAAAAGAAAAGAAAAAGTAAATCCTTGCCTCCCACAATGTATGGTTGTGGATTTTTTTGGTTGTGAGTTTGAAGAATGACAATAAATCAATGTAGAACTCCGAGTTTTGTATTAAAAATATATTTTTTGCCCACTTGTATATTTCATCTGACTTGATGATCTGTGGCATATTTTTGTGAACTATTTTTAGTCCATCAGTAACAGAATAATAATTACGAAACTTAAAGAAGAATTAATGAAGCAGGTACTCTTATTTTATTAACTACAATTCCACGTATTTATGTTAACTTATAATTATTCTCTACTTATGCTTTATGATTCCATTTCTATACATGTGAAAAAAGGCTATTATAACAACTAACATGCCTACGAGTTTAACAGCTAAAAGCGCCAAAGATACATTTTTATTCGACATATAAAGTCGAAATTAGGTTCAGCCAGTTATTTGCTATTAAAATAATTTCACAATATAAATTATTGTTTTTCTACCGCGCTGCTTGTAATACCAGGAATTTTAGAAAAGGGAAAATAATTTGACAGGCAAGGTGGGAGGATAAAATTATTGTCTATTAACCACGTTTCTTCAACACATAATGCTAAATTATTTTTAGTAATATTTGAATTTAAATTCAATATGATTGAGTTCACTATTTAAACATTATCTCATAGGTTAGTTAGAAGAAGTAATTTTACCAGTTGTAGCTTATTTGTTAGAAGTAGTGTCGATCCGATGTTAAGTACCCTTATGGCTAATGATGGTAGAGTCAGGAAGTATTCCGTCACTGAGCATGGGCAGACATTGAGTTGGATCTTGGCCGGAAATGAAATTGTTTCAATTTATCCTTGGTTTTCCTTCTCTTCTGCCATTGTTAGATTTCGTCATTATCCTGGGAAATATAAGTCTGCAGTGATTTTATTATATTTTCTGCTTCGTCTAGCCGGTAAGGTTCGCCTCTAAATTTAAAAAATCCATTCCAGTATGAAGCATTGTTTTTCCATTAATTTCAGATGGTTGATACACGTGAAGATTTGTTTTCCTTCTCTCTCCTCTGGAAATTTGTCGTGAATAATCCGAAGGTTTTTACTCGCGAATATTCCTAGTTTTTTCATAATTAAGGTTTTAATTTTACAGTTTTTTAATGAAACGAGAATAGGTATTGGTTCCTTTTCCTATCCTGAAGCAGTTGTCAATATCTTGCTCTGGCAAGGAAACCCCTACTTCCTGGCATGCATTTACAACCATTTTAGCTAACTCGTCATTATTTGAACTCCATAAGTTAAAAATGAAAAAAATATTTTCGATTTGAAAATCGTTCTAAGGTGGCAATTTTTTCTTCCTGGATAGCATATTTTCTTAAGATCGGCAACTAATAGCAATAGATAAGCAAGCTATCTAATAGGCTTGTGATTTACTTAAAGGAGATTCAGTATCTTGATTATTTTTGTTGATAGCTTGTAGCAAGACTTCATTAGAAACAGCCATATCAATATAATAAGGTACTTGTGTATTATACCCACCACATTTTAGTTCCAATAGTTCCACGGTAGAGTGCGCTACTAAAGTGCGACGCTAATGAGGTTATCATTCTCCCAGGCTAATGAGGTTATCTTTTGTTATAGTTGCGCTTGCTGTTTATTGTGCTGTTTAGTGTTTCTTATTCGTTCAAAAATGCCTCTTTGGGATTTGCCAACGAGTGAAGAAGACGCAGTTAAATATTTACAGGAGAGGAATATTTTGCCTATCAGAAGGAAGTGTTCTAAATCGCATTGTATGAAACTTTATAGTGGAAAAACTATTTCTTGGAAGTGTAATGTATGAATGTGGGGTGAGCAAGTCGGCGTTTGGATTAGGAATTGGTTCGAAGGAAGGAAAATTCCATTTTGTAATGCATTAAAGTTCATTTACTGCTGGTGCGAAGAATTAACGTCTATCAATTTTTGCAAAAAACAACTAAAAATGTCAAAACTGTTATAGATTTGAACAGTTACATGAGGGAATTGTGTCTGTTAGATATGGAAAGCCAACCTAAAAAGAAGGTATGTGGACTAAATTGCATTGTGGAAATAGATTCATATGGCGACAGCACCATGCGAAAGGAAATGGAGACATATTTCAATGCATTTTAAATTCTATATCCACATATTTTCCGCCGAAATGTGAATAAAATGTTCTTTTATTTAGCATTATAATTCCTTAGAAGGTTATAATATAACCTCCTTTGCGGGCGAGAAACCGTACTACTTAAAACAGTAGCGCATTCTACCGTCGAACTATTGGAACTAGAATGTGGTGGGTATAATACACAAGTACCTATAATAATGTAATTTTTACGTATGTGCTCAAAATTGTAGCTATGAGTTTACAGGTGGGAAGAGTATAAATGGGCAGAGCTGTCAAAAACAGCTGATAGTACACTGTTGCTGACCTTAGAATGGGTAAGGTAGAGGGAGATGCAGGCAGCGGAGGGGAGACCACGAGCAGATCCTAGTAAAATAAGGGCTCTATGTTCTAGGAAATTCTTCTACTTCACTCACTCTTAACTCCTTTCGTACTCGATTTATCACCTTGAAACTTAACAAGGCGACTCTTTAATTCGAAACACAGGTCTCTGCCAAAATTCGCTCTTATCACTCAGGTTTAAATTTGGTGTCAGTTTGTTTGTCACGCATAAACAACATAGCTGAACCGAATTTTGTGAAACTTGGTAAGTATATTACTATTAACCCATCTTAGACGAACGGGAATAAGGGAGACCTGAAATAAAAAATAGAGCTATTTCGTTTTCTATTTGGTTTTCTGCAAATATGCACATATCCAAAGTTCATTTGATATTTAAAGCAACATTTGTTATATACACTTTTGGCGTATAACGAAGTATAAATAAGATACACGCTAAAACTATAGTTTTCAACAATGTTATTGTGCATAAACGACTGAACGGAACTCAATGAAACTCTGTATGTGGGTTAGTATTAAAACTTTCTTAATTATAAGCTATATGGACATGTTTAGAAAAGAACAGGAGAGGGATTTATAAGAAGGCCTGAAATGAAATATCGCCATATTTCATTCCCTATTGGTTTTTCGGCAGACATGCACATTATGAACGGTGTTTTGTTTCTTATTTAGAGTAACATTAAGAGTGCACTGTTGTCGTTTAACGAAGTAAAAACGAGATAAACTCTAAAAATAAAAAGTCCGTCACGCAGGGGCTGCGTAAACTAAGCAGATTTCCCACGTGAAGTTATAAAATAGAGAAATCTCCATACGAGAGCCGAACTGTTACGGTAAAGGGCAGAACTAGCTTTTGGCGGGAAACTGCCATTCGTTATCGGCCCAAATTTAATAAAAATGCAAATATCTCGGTTAATATTCAAGATAGAGAATAAATGTATAGAACAATATTTATAGTAAATGTAATTTAGAATTAGATTGGTTCTATACAATTTTTTGATCCGACGTATGGTAACGGAGATATTTTGAATTTTCAAAAATCCCCCCTCCCACTGGTCCGATTTCAGCCATTAACGAACTTGATCTGTCTTTTTGCATAAAACGTTTAAATATCGAGTTTGGTAACGATCAAACAAAAATTGCGACCGCTAGAGCGTTAACAGACAAATATATATATATATATATATATATATATATATATATATATAATTTTGAACGGACCTCATTTTCGTCATCTCCTGGATCGGTAGGATCGATGAACATTTAAAGAAAATTTTCGAAAATCGCGACATGAGTACGACCTCAATAGCTGATTTTCCTTTAGGGAAATCTGCTAAAAAGCGGGAGTCAGCAATTTATTGGACATGAATGGTTGTAGGCGGGAGAGGGATACTCTTCCTTTCCACAATGCACACAATAGGGAAAATTTAGAATTAAATACGAAGTTTCTTCGTTGGGTATTCAATAGAATATTTTTAAGAATTGCTATAAAATACATAAAATAGGTATAATTCATGTGTTTAAGACTGCTTTTGGGAATATAAATTGTGAATATTATTTATTTATAATACAAAACTATTACAACACTATACATTTGGCTAATTATTCTTAACTACTACTCACAGTATGCACTGATGGCGTCACTGTTCTTCAATGAGTCACAATCCAATAATTCACTCACGGTCATTGAAATTCACAAAAATACTGCACTGCACTGTCTTTTACTTCGCGAAGTTAACAGCACTGCACTGTCTTAAACAAGGCACTAAACTGTTACTTACAGACTCACGTCACAACACTGTTCTTCACATAAAAACACTTTACCGGACTGTATTAAGTCGCACTGCAGCACTGATGAACACTTGAAGACAGTTGAAAACAAACTAACTGTCGGGCAAGTTGCACATGCTTATAAAGAGGAGCGGCAACATCAAAGGAGAAGGTTTGAAGGTACTGGACTCTTTAGTCAGGAAAGATCCTGTCCCTCGGTCGGTTCCTTTCATCTCCTTCGTACCTCCCAAATACGCGGCTTTCTCTGTTAATTTTCATGTATTTAATTTTCGCAAAAATATTATCGATGGAGGATTACTTCTGTTCTAAATAATCGGCTATGAATCGAATCTGGCTTTGCCTGGAAATTTATTTATACATATGAAAAAGATAAGCTGACTACCGCACCTACCATCATTTCAGTTTTCATGAGTCCCTTACATGACGAAACTATAATTTAAGTAGTTTCTGAAAAAAGAGTGAAATTGTGTTGAGTGTAATTAGTTATTAGGCACTAGAAGACGTGTTATACATGTAGAGCTTTATTACAATAAATGTATGAATCATAATTGTGTTTATGTAATAGACCTTTTGCCTTTCATTATAATAAAATAGATTGGATTGTAAGAACACGTAAAATATCATTATCCATTAAAACCTACCTGAAACAAAATTATTAAATATTAAAAAAAACAATTAAATAAAAATGGTGTGAACCCATTCTAATGGATGAAGTATTAAATTACATTAAAATATAATAAGGAGTCCTATAATTGAAAGGTGAAAGCTGAGATCATATCTCATTCACTGCATAATACTAGATGTACTCATAGTCAAGAACATTAATGAAGCACTTGTATATTTTGGAATCATTACCATTGGACCTACAGAGCATTTGAAAATCGCAGCAATAACTTAAACAAATTCAGCCGTTTCACTTGTGCTTTAAAATTAATACAAAAGGGGAAAGAATGTATTAATATCATTAACATAATGGGCCATTAGTCGTGAGTGGTGAGGTAGATGTATGAGCCTTTCATACCAATATTACCACTATGCATAGAAATCCCTCTAAGGAAAGAAAATACAAAGTCTACCAAAGCTGATGAAACATAGTATATTAATTTATTTATTGAAGATGGCGATACAATGTCGTAGGAACTTTGGTTCAACCGCAATTGTATACTAAGTTCTTGGAGCTCTTCGGGGGAAAGGTTCTTGGATTGAGAAAAAGTAGGAAGTCTTGTGTCTCATTCCACATTTTGTTATCCTTCTTATCTAAATTTAATGGTTATGGCAATAAATTTGATTTAGGTGTCTGTGTGAGATTGTGTTCGATGTGATAATAATTCAGTATTAACTAGAATAATCTTTTGGTAGTTAAGTGAAAAAAGAAGAGTCAGAAAAGTGGTTCAATATTGCTATTAATATTCCACAAATTCAGCTTCTGTAATAATTCTGCTTATTCCATTGTATTAGAGAGTAACTTACAGCTAAGTTTTAACTAGATGAGAGAGCTTGAACCCTTTATTTTCATTATTGGCATATTTAATTATTCAATAGTAAGTTTTTAGTCACTTAAAAAACAATTTTAAGTACATTAAGTAATCGCATTCATCACTGACAGTTCCAATAAGAAATAAATTACAGAATGGACATAATCTATGAATACATTTGAAACTTTACTGCTATTGATGGATATTTTACACCAAAGTTGCCAAGATGGTCGGAACTTGTCACATTTAAATGGAATAATTCATAAGGCTTCATAAATATTAATAAGTTTTGCTTAAGCATAAAGACACCAGGTAACTAGGCTACTTTGTACTTGACATTTCGCAAAACAGTCTCCAAACTTATATTATAGGATGAAATATCCTTATATTAAGTATTGAAGTGTCTGGTAAAGCGGTAATTTGAGAGAAGCAATTAAGATCCTCTTTGAAAATTAAAAACATTCTCTATTTACTCAAGTACTGAGGAAATTTAATAAAAACCCTATCAAACTGAATTAAGCTGTACAATGAAACTCTGACCTACAACAGCCAATGAAGGGGCTGGTTTTACTAGCCTCAAAATTAATTAGGCCTCTAACCTAATAAGAGTTATTTAATTTTTTCCGTAGGACAGAAAGGTAGAAACAGGAGAACTGGTAGAACTCCATACCCCAAAATATATGTCCCATAAAACAAACACTGTCTTGCTTTATTATTTCCTTAATAATGAACTTAGGAAATCAACCAAGAAATATATGTGTATTTATTTCCATTCACACAAACACACACACACACACACATATATATTTGTTCGTAACACCCAAAAAATTTAGCATTTCACGTTTCAAGTCACTTTGAATCCGAATGGAAGGGGAAAGAAGGGCCGGCTTGTTTTCTCCTCCGTCTCCCAGCTGTACCGAACAGTTCCCAGCGAACCAGGATCACTCTTGTGATATCTTTTGTGAGAAATTGACTTTCATTGTCACGGGTACAATCACCGTTTGCATTTCATTAGTATTGATCTCAAAAAGAGTTGATTGTTTCGGAGCTCTCTCTTCAACAATAGGTACTACTTAAGTCAATTGAATTAATTTGAATATATGGTAGTATTTAAAGTGTTAGTGCAGTAAAAGAGATATCATTCCTTGGTATAACCCTTGAATAGATATCCAAAAGAGTAAACTGTACAAAAGTACATCATTTAAGTCCTATTAGAAAGTTGTATAGCAATGAATGTTTGTTCTAAATATTCACCTGGACCACAAAGAAGAAGTGGTCTTGATAAATGCGATTTCCTCTAGAGGAAATTAAACCCGCTGCTCATTTCTACACCTAATTTGTGAACCAGCATAGCTGCTGATTTTTTTGTATTCGTTTCTTGGAGTATTAATTTAAAATAGGATTGGTCTGAGTACTGATTTGTAACTTTACATGACTAATAGAACCATCTTCAATTCTGCAGTGCAAATGTTGTCCTTGTTGTCTTCAATTCAGTTTCTGTGGCACAATACATTAGTAGGTAATATTACTTACAATCTTATCGATTCTCTATGGGGAGATGGTAGTATTGTGTCAAAAGGACTTCCCACTCAATAAAATTATATACTATACTGTGAAATATATATCAGAATTAGGGTGACTAAATTGACCAGAAAGATTAGTTTTGGATAGGACTATATTACTGAGAAGGAATGAGAACATCTATGAAATTATAAGTAACTAGTGAATATTGAGAATAATTCTGTTGAATGCTTATATAGACGATATTCTTCAGGACGAATGCGTCAAGACGACTTTGTAGGAGAAGCAGGCATGCTAATGAGGCTGAAATACGGCGTTTTCAGACCACTTTGGGCTCTCTGGTTCGATGCCTGTGGAACTGTGGTGGAATTATATTATTGGCGATGAAGTGTTAGTTTCTAGCAGTTGGTAAAGTTCTGATGGTCTTTAGTAAATGGGTTTGTACTCATGACGTCTTGGGATAGCAAGGGGGACCACCACGCAATGGGCGGTGAATATTAGATGCTGCATCTTAGCTATAAAAAAAAATGTAGCCAATCGCCCAAAGGAAAGAATGGTAATTGCTTACAAACAATAACTTCTCGTTTCGGTGCATATACAGTGTAATTTAAAATATGTTCTTTTTTTAATCTCTATACATGCTGTCCTACAATATGAAGTAGAAAAATTGGCAATTGGCATGATATGAGAAGGTAAAGCCCGATGATCTAAATAAGATAAGTAGCAAGAAATAGTGAGAAAATGAGAGAGAAGGTATAATATAGGTTCTCTGAGGGGCTTTATGGATACAAGAGTGGTGTCTGCCGGTTATGTCTTCCTGCCTCTTTGCCATGAATTTAAATTCAGAGCTTAATCACAAATAAGAGAACTATAACCTGCAGTTTAAAATTAAAATTAAAAGTCCGTCACGCAGGGGCTGCGTTAACTAAGTAGATTTCCCACGTGCACCACATATTTGGATTTATCTCAAAACTTAAAAGTTCAATGAGAACAATATTTGGTATTTATGCTTCAAATAAAGTGCTTCATAACATAATAGAATATTGAAAATATGAGATGAGTAGGAGTGGGGCTTTACTGAAGACCGAAAACTAAAAAATGCAAATATCTCAGTAAACAATCAATATAGTGAAAAAATATACATAACAACACTTATAGATCATTACATTTGCAATAAGATTGGTTTTATACAATTTTTCGATCCAACGCATAATAACGGAGATATTACGAATTTTCGAAATCCTCCCTCTCTAACCCCCCCCCTCCCCATGGTCCGATTTCAGCCGTTAACGAACTTGATCTTGCTTTTTGTATAAAACGATCATATATCAAGTTTGGTAACGATAAGACAAAAATTTCGACTGCTAGAGCGGTAACAGACAAATATATATAGATAGATTCCCTTAAGGGAAATCTACTAATAAATAAAGGGATTCAGGTTCTCCATGTGAGTTATGTGTCTGTTTGCCAATCAATCACTTAAAGTAGCTGAAAGAATTTCATAAAGTTTTATATTTGTGAGTACATTATCTCCATGGGATTATTAGGTTCTTTTTTGTTTTCGTAATAATTCATTTTTATACATTTTTCAACATGTTCTTTTCCCTAGGGGAGTATAACTTCATTATAATACAAGTTTGTATGGCGAGCAACCTGTTGGTATGTTCAATAATATGTTAGTAGAACATCTCACGTGCAGTAAGTATATGTTGCTGTTATATTGTTTTATAATGCGTCTTCTATATCTCTATGTGCTTATTGAAATCATTAATTTGCTCAACGATTTTTTTTCTCTTTATACTTTTTCTACCTAAGAAAAAGATCATATCGCTGTTCTAAAAGAACAATGACACAACAGCTAAAACTGGAATTAGACCCAAAAGAAGAAAAAAATTATTTAAAATAGTAACAGAGAAAGTTAATTAAATTAGTGGCTATAATAAAAAATAATGACAAAGGTTTATGTTCATAGCCCATATTCTTTACTTTAACATTAATAGACTCGGAATAAATAATCTGTTAACATTTTATTTCCTGTCTGTTAAATAAGAAATACAGTCAGGTCATTGTTCAATCATAAGCTTTAATGCTTTGTGATATCATTAACCATTTAAACTCAATTAGTCACAAAATTGTAGTTAAGAACAAATGTTTCTTTATATATCATATTTACATATATGCCAAGATATCATTCACGGTATTTCTGTAATCTGATTTCAGAGATTGTAGGGCTTCTATTTACCGAATTTACTATCAATAGTGTTTATATATTCATTATCTTAATTCAGGCAAACATTCACGAGTTTAAGCTATTGGAATTATTGTTCATTTTTGGGATTATTTATATTTCTCCATGCAAACTTTTGAGAGGTCTTCTGGTGTAATTGGCTTATCGTACGCAATGAAGTTCTCTAAATTTTAAATTCTTATATAGTATTAGAATTAAAATTAGATATACTATATGTTACTGTAAAACCCCGAAGTGTAGTAAATGTCAGGACTTACCGGTAAATCCTAGGATTTACCAAGAGCACTGGTTAAAGTCCGAAATCTAGATGAAATTTGAGCTTTTACCGCTTGACAGTTGGCCAATCCCCGGATTTACCATCTGGCTTGGTAAATGGCCGAAAAACATTAAATAAATGTGAGATTTCGTACTTTTACCAATGCTGTTTGGTAAATGTGTGGATTTCCCAATGCTCATTGGTAAATGTCCAGTAAAGAGGAAAATGGGTTTGGCTACCTCGAAACTCCCTCGTGATTTGATGACCAATCTTGCTTCTGAGGAACAGCTTGAGCAAATTCTTGATGATACTACTGTATCTTTTCCATCTACTTCCCAACAAGATGGGGTTCAAACATTGGGTCTTGAGGAAGACATGACAAAATCGTTGGAAGTAAAACATCTTGATGGCGGCAAACTTCAGCAAGACAGTGCCAATAATAAGTTATCTGCCACCGAACAGAAGATGTGCTCTGTGAAAGAAATTCGCCAAGCAGCAAGGGAAGGTCTTGAATCACAGTGCCAAGAAAATGGAAAAAACGACGAAAGGAAAATTCCCAGATCCCCGAAGTTGACCAGAACGTGAGGATCACAATTCCTGATGTCGACCGATCTAAAGTCGACCCCAAAAGTATGATTGCAGTGTGATGGTTTCTACGAACTCGGAACTTCTTCAGGAAAATTGAATACATTATATTCGCATAATCAGTTTACAATTTGCTCCGAGAATTTCAGGTCTCCAGATGAAGTGCCCGACGAAGAGATAAGCCTTCGCACCGCAGTTCGTCAACAGTCATTGGTTGGCCAGGGTTTCAAAAAATGCAACTGCTTAGAGAGATGTTCAAATAAGAAATGTTTGTGCAAGTCAGCAAGTGCAATTCAAAGTGCCACAATTCCCTCCCATGCTGTAACAAATAATAATAAAACTTTTTCTAAAATTTTCATTTCAAATAACCTTTTTTCCAACTTTTACCGGCAGCCGCTGGGAAATGTTAGGATTTACCAAAATCTGTGGACAAAAGTCCGAAAGACGCATCCTGATTGAGATAATTCTAGCTTTTACCGAGCCTCTTGGGAAATTCTAAGATTTACTGGCTAAAGTCCGATTTGAAAGATGAAATCGGACATTTACCTACGCTTCTGGCAAATCCTAAGATTTACCGGTAAATCTTAGGATTTACCGCACTCCGGGGTTTTACAGTAACATATATATATATATATATATATATATATATATATATATATATATATATATATATATATCTTTAATTGCAAAATTATTTGCTTGATTGATTTTTGATGTACTTAACTTTGTCTAAGCGCAATGGTTATATAGTCCAGTCAAATTAGATCAAAATATAGCGAATAGAAACATTAATTGGTAAAAAGCAGACCTTTATCTTGGCGTACTATTGAACATACTAAAAGTCCTGAACTCTATCTGCACGGCTCGATCCGCCATCTTGGAAAAAAGGCGCGCCAATCCAGTTTTTTCCTCATATCTCGGTAACCGTTGATCCTATCGTAATGAATGTTATATAAAAAATAAAGCTCATGAAATTCTCTATAAGAAAGGTTCAATACATTTTTTTCGTGTCTTTAATAGTTTCTTTGTAATACACCGCGATCGCATGAATTTTAATGATTCCAGACATGTCATTGACGGTGGGTATCTCTTGCATCGCGTAATTTGGCACCAAAATCAGGCATATCGATCAATTTGTGCCACATACATAAACTATGTAACAAATCATTTCGGAGCAACGGCCATAATTGTATTCGATGGTTATACCAACAGCACCTCCAGCACTAAAACAGCGGAGCAATGCCTACGGTCCGCGAAACATACGAGTGCTGACATACTTTTTGAAGGCACTATGACAGCCACTGTCACACAAGAAAAGTTTCTTGGCAACGCAGAAATAAAGCCTGGCTGATTTCGATGTTATCGGAAAAATTGGAGGCTGAAGGTTTTTCCGTTAAACAGGCTACAGACGATGCTGATACTCTTATCGTCACAACAGCAATAGGAGTATCTTCTTCCGAAGAAACTGTGATTTTTGGTGAGGACGTAAACCTTCTCGTTTTACTAATTGCTCTAGCTCCACAAGAACGGAATATTTATTTCCTGAAACCAGGAAGAGGAAAAGCCGAACGCAAGATCTATTGTTCTCGTACTTTACAATTGCATGAAGGACGTCGAAATAGGATACTGTTTGCACACGCTTTTAGTGGCTGTGACACAACATCATGTCTCTCCCAAAAGGGAAACTAAAATGCTTTAAACTATTGAAACAACGAGAAGATTTACATGATATTGTAACAACATTTAATGATGGCAACGCTTCTCATGATGATATTACTCGAGCAGAACTTTTTTTCATGGCTATATATGATGCACCTGTAACTAAAACATCTTTAAATCGACATCGATACACAAAGTCAGCGTACAAGATTAAACCAAATTTAGCCTCGTTGCCTCCTACAGCTGCAGCAGCCCAGCAACACGCGTTTCGCGTGTATTACCAGCTACAAAAAAATGGCGCGGTAATAAGAAATGCCCTGAACTTTGGGGTTGGAAAAAAATCAATGACTGTCTGAAACCTGTATTGACACTCAAGGCACCAGCTCCGGATTCATTGCTGGCATTAATATCGTGTAATTGTAAAAAAGGCTGCAATTAGGCTGGACTATATGTGGCTACTGCCATGGTACATCATGTCTGAATTCTACTTCTGACAAGGAAAAAGAGAATTCCGTTGAAAGGGAGCTTGAAGAGAATGAATTCTTCGTAATGGATGCCTTGCAGATTCACAGCATCAAGAAACGGCTCAGGATTTTATAGATGACGCTACCTTAAGTACTAGCCATGTACTACAATTTTAAATGTAAGAGTTGCCAAATTTTCTTATGTACGAGAAATATATTTTTTGTCTAATCATATTTTTTTTTACAGATTCTATACCGAAAGTGTGATTTTTACGACAGCTTGAGAGACAAAATACAAATATACTTATATTCAACAATGTATTGTAGAAAAACTATTAAAGATATAAAAAAATGTATTGAATCTTTTAATAGAGAATTTTATTAGCTTTATTTTTTATAATAAGATTCATTACGATAGGATCAACGGTTACCGAGATATTAGGAAAAAACTGAATTGGAGCACCTTTTTTCCAAGATGGCGGATCGAGCCGTGCAGATAGAGGTCAGGAATTTTAGTATGTTCAATTGTACGCCAAGATAAAATTCTAGACCAAATTATAGCTTTTTCCGATTAATGTTTCTATTTTTGCTAATTTGACTGGACTAATATAGAAAATTACTCATCTGATTGGCCCACATGTGATCTAATTTTTCAGCTTATTAGGAGTTAGGAGTAGTTTCAGTTCTTGAGCCAATTCAAAGTATTTAGTTTCTCAGCCTATTCGGAGCATTTTAGTAGTTCAGCTTGTTCCAAGTGCTTCAGTTGTCCAGCCAATTCAATGTGTATTAGTAAATCTCTACTAAAGTGAACAAAGCACGATTCATCATATGCCTCCTCTACTCATCTTGGTCCTATTTTGGATATAGTCGAGTACTGCCACTAGTTTTTTATAAGACTATGAACACGTCAATCTAATAAAAATTGAGGACGAGACATTGCAAATATTTTCATGTTTCTATCTCACTTAAGCATCGCCCGAACTAAATAATGTGTCCTTTTCAAGTTTGGTATGCAGCGTTCGGTGTTATACTGGAATATTCTTAATATTCATGATTATGAATTATTAATTAATTAATTATTGAGTAGGAGTGGGATTTTTCTATAGACTAGAATCTGAGAAATACAAATAACCTCTTGAGAATTTGGTTGGACAAAAATGTATAAAACTGAAGATTGTAGAATATTACAATATCCTCAAGATTGCTGGTTTCAAGAATGAATATATTTAGGTTTATTTTACCCTCTCACTAAACCCCCACTCCTGTTCTGAATCAGGAATTGAGGAACATTGTCTTTAGTTCTTCATAAACCCTAAGATATATATATATATATATGAATTTGAACCTAATTTTCATCTCGTAGGTAGCTGTTTTTTCTAAAATTACTTCACGAGTAGAACATAAATGATTAGTTTTCCTGGAAAACTCCTAGTATGATTTGTATGGGTTCAGTCAACCATAAGCATAAGAGTTGTGTGACAATATTTGTTCATGTTGTGTATACGGCACTTGTTTGGGGATCGAAGAGGCTTCCCATAAAAAGATATATAGGGAGATGCCCCTTATTTTGAGTTTGAGAGAGTGGATTGTATGGTGAAAGGGTATGGTGTACAAATTATAAAACATGGATAGATATAATAAAATATAATTAAGTGCTATCAACTATAATGAGAACAAATGATAAGGAAATTGTTGATCTTTTGATATCTAATGATGTTCTATTGGTGAGCTGCTGTGGGTTGATTGGAACTTGTGTTGGAGCTGGTTGCTGTGGTGATGCCCATTATTGGGTTAATGTCCGCTGGCTTCGATATGCGACGAATATTGAAATAAATGTGAGTACTCACTTTATTTTATTGTCCTTTTTTCTTCCCCTCCTTGTTTCTTCCCTGCTTCATCGCCCGACGGGCCCTTTTAGGCCTACTCTTGCATTTTGAGGGAGGTTTTCACCTCGATGATAATATAGCTCCTTTCTGCCGGACTAGGCTCCCATCTTGATCCCGTCTCCTTCTTGCCCTTTCCTGTCGGTCCCCCTCGTGGCTGGATACGCTGGCAGCGAGGTCCCCAGTTCAGGGCAAGGATGAGTGGTGGTGGATGACGTCATCGATGTCACGCGCCTGCTTCACTCTTCGCGGAGTTCAATCTTCCGCGAACAGTACTGTTGTTAACAATCTTCGTGCATGGTTCCAATAACAGTGTTATTAATTTCAAAAAATTGATACTTATACACTTGTTCTGAATTATTCATCACCAGGGTTATTTTTGAGTTGAACTATAAAACGCTCATGTGTGAATTATATTTCCGAAATAATAGGCATGCTATTCATTCTACATACAGCTCCCTCCGCAATTTGTATTTTTCCCGCGATTTCTCTCTGCGCAAAGATAGAGTTTAAGATAAGAAAATTTCGGATGATTATTTCATGAATAATTTATGAGAGTTTATCGATGGCCTTCGCTTGGTCTCGGAAAAAAGAGCGAGTAAAGATGATCGAAGCCAATATGTTGAAAAGCCGAATATTTTCCTGCATATTAATGATAGCTGAAGCATATTTGTCTTATTCAAGAGTCTTTTTCTTGTATTATTTCAATTTAAGTTACTTCGGAAAAAGAAATAAAACCATTTTGACCTTTTCTGATGAGACAGCGAGGTATTTCATGTTAATGTATCTTTTAACCTGTAGTTACCATTAGTATCCATTATTATTATTTTTTTTTTCGTTCCTGTGAACTTACATATATTTAAAAGTTAAATAGAAATTTACAGAAATATTTAATAATGGTAGAGGATATAATTTTAGAATTCTAAAAATCAGCAGCCTTACGTTCGATAGATTTGTTCACTTGATATTTTCTTCAAGTGTGTTTCTACAGATATCCAAAACCAATAATGTGTTGTGTTTCTGTCCAATAATTTATAAGAGAATACATTTTTAAAGGATAGATTACTAGTTCGTTTACTCACTCAAAAGGATGCAATTTTATTGTTGTTTATGTCGTTTTAAAACTATGTTTAAAAATATTTAGTTATTTGTTCATTAGTTGTTATTTTATTTTACAAATTTGTTAGTAAATTCCTAGGTAAAAACGATATATTTCTAAAAAACGCCAATAAAGCAGAAGTTACTGTTTTAGATGAGGATGGGATAACATTAATTTTCATTTAATTGAACTAATTTGCCTGTTAGCAGATTTCCCTTAAGGGAAATCAGCTATTGAGGTTGTACTCATGACGGAATTTTCGACATTTTTCTTCAAATGTCCATCGATCCTACCTAGTAGATGACGAAAATGAGGTCCGTTCAAAACTGTATATATATATATATATATATATATATATATATATATATATATATATATATATATTTGTCTGTTACCGCTCTAGCGGTCGCAATTTTTGTTTGATCCTTACCAAACTTCATATTTAAGCGTTTTATGTAAAAATAAAGATCAAGTTCGTTAACGGCTGAAATCGGACCAGTGGGAGGGGGGGTTTAGAGGGGAGGATTTTCGAAATTTCGAAATATCTCCGTTACTATACGTCGGATCAAAAGATTGTATAGAACCAATCTTATTGCAAATTAAATTTACTATAAATATTGTTCTATACATTAATTCTCTATCTTGAATATTAACCGAGATATTTGCATTTGTATTCTGCGTATGGTCACCAATAGACTTATGTTCGGAGTTTCCGACGAGAGCTCTGGCGGCCGTTTCCATAACTATCGTCCCTCGTGAATAGGTTTAGAGGTTAGGTTAACTGTTTTTTGGGCTAGAAACTACTGGGTTATTACGCCCTAAATAATGTTTTTTAGGTTTAGAGGTTTCTTACTACTACAGTTGTTATTAGGCAGATTTCTCTATTGTAAAACTTCACGTGGGAAATCTGCTTAGTTTACGCAGCCCCTGCGTGACGGACTTTTCTTTTTTTCAAGTCTACCATATTTGCCGATGTCTACTCCAATCTTTTATATGAGATTTGAATTTGCTGCAACGCATACGATTGGAAAAAATATTTAAATCTTTTTTTTATCCTTTTTGTAAGATAATAACAATTTAGCTTAGTCTGTTCTAGGAGATTCTTGTTGGCAGTAGACATTTCATAAATTCTTTTCAATATTGGGCTCAACTCAATCGACTTTCTACGTTAAAGTATCCGGGTTACTATCGAATAGAAATTGAACGCAAATAACGGCCTAGGCAATCAAACATTTTCTACCCTCATTAACCATCAGGAATTGTCATTGTGAATAAAAATTAGTGATCATTCCATTCATAAATTTATGAATGTATAATAGAGAATAATTTCTATAGAATCTTATTGAATAACTGAAGAATTCGGGAGCAAAGAAAATGAGTGGAATAACTTAACTAATGGGTAAGAATATCATTAAAACAAATTATTAACATAATTATTATTGATTAAACACGTGTTTTTTTGAATAAAATAATTTTCAAATATTAATGATAATTGACCCATTCCCATTTTGAAATGAATAAGTTAGACCGAACGTCATGTGTGAATAAATATTACTTCCCTGTTTTATTACGGGTTTAGAAATCCCCTTAGCTCCAACAGCGTTATGCGACATTTTATAATATTTCTACAGTGTTCTAATTTGAATTTCCTAGTAGTTTATATTTCTATATAGCAATTTATATTTATTTTTTATCATGGAGTCAATAAATAACAGTGCTCCCCTAAAAATAATTTAATTTATTTAGTAAAAGCGAGGTGAAGGAAAGAGATTGTAGCCAAAAAACTAATAGGAAATGAAATATCGCAATTTTTCATTTCAGGTTTCCATTATAACTCCTGTTTGCCTCAGAGAATTTTAATATAGCCTAAAGTCTAAGTTGGGTTAGTAGTAATATACATAACAAAAAATGTTAATATAGCTTATAATCATGAAAGAATTGGTGCTAATTCACATACCGAGTTTTGTTAAGTTGGGTTCATCGTTAGTGCCCAACAAAATTTTTGGCTCCCGCTTTCGTTTTCAGAGTATATCTCGTTATACTTTTTTATACGACAAATGTGAATATTACAAAAGTTACTTTAAATAACATAATTTTTAATTTCAAGCATCCCTTAAAACCCCCACTCCTGCTCATACCTAGAAATGTTGTTACAGCTCTTATTATCATGGAGGGGTTAGTGCTAATTCACATACCGAGTTTTGTTTAGTTCGGTTGAGTCTTTTGAGCCAAATAATATCGTTGACTCCCACTATAGTTTTTCGAGTATAACTTCGGTATACGGCAAAAGTTTATATAATAAAGTAACTCTAAATAACAAAATAAACAACATTTTTCAAGTGCATAATTCCCGTAAAACCAATAGGAAACGAAATATCGCTATTTTTAATTTATGGCTCTCTTATAACCCCACTCCTCTTTGCCTCAGAGAATTTTAATATATCCTAAATTCTAAGTTATGTTAGTAGTAATATACATACTAAGTTTCATAAAATTCGGTTCACTCGTTTATGCGTGAAAAGGTAACAAACAAACAAACAAACAAATAAACAAACAAACAGACACCAAAGAAACAAAATGCAGTTATGGTGTCTATGGCATGTGAAACGAAAAGTTATCGTGAAATTTCGCGAAACAAATCAATGTACAGACAGAGGTTACAATTTTATATATATATATATATATATATATATATATATATATATATATATATATATATGAGTACGACCTCAATAGCTCATTCTTAAGGAATTCTGCTAAAATGATAATATTTCTGATAATAATGAAGATATTGAAAAACCCCGCAAAACAACATTTACAACATTAAATTTGCAGTATGATCGGCCCTATACATCTTATCGATCCGATCTATAATAACGGAAATATTTCGAATATGCGAAATCCCTCCTTGTCCCCACCCCACTCCCACTGGGTCGTTTTCAGACATTAACAACCTTGATCTTTGTTTTTATATAAGATGTTTAAGTATCGAGTTTGGTAACGATCAAACAAAAATGTCGACCCCCAGAGCGCTAAGCCATATTTTTATACATACAAATAAAATAAAAAGACAGTCTTTCAAAGTGAACCTGCAAGGTCAGCCTCCTTAACTGCCACTTTATTGGTAATAGTTTTTTTTTTAAATTGTATTTATATATACATAAATGTGTTCAGCAGCAGGTTATTCAGAACACGGTTTCGTGGCTCCTCAAAATTTATTTAAAAAGAATCTATTTGCTTACAGCAGCATTACAGTTTAAGGAAAATGGAGATCATTGAGAGACTGAAGTGCTTCAAGGCACTTCAGAGGCGCGTAAGTGCAAACACACATACAAACAAGCTTTTTTCAGAGCCAATTGTTTTTTTTTTCTTCCATCATGCGTTATACTACTGTGTATACACTCCTCTTGCTTTATTGAATGGTTGAGAATGTTTATTTTGCCTAATAACATTTTAGTCCTCTATTTTGGATCATTGGTAATTGAGGTAAACTCAGACGTCAATGAAAGCTTTAATTAATCTTTTTAAATTTTAACTTGTTAGATATGTGCGGAATAAGGTTTGCTGTATTGTGCGCCACGGCCAGGTCTTGTGCCACCTAATAAACATCAATCCTAACCTTCCTTCGTCTAGTTTCTCCTTCCTGAATAAGGAATTATTCCATTCCACCCCAGCCTTGCCATTCCAACGAGATGGGAAATTCTGTTTCCATCCTCCACATGTTTCCTCCAGAAGTCTTATATCATTTTCATAATATGCAACATATATTGGCATTCCTAGCTAGTGCGTAGATCATTCCTAAACACTCATTTTAGCAGAAACAAATTTATACTAGTTATTTCACAGAAGTACTAGTAAAATGCTTTAATTTTAGTTGCAACTGAAAATATTAGATTTAATGAAAGTTTTTTTTTTTACATTGTTATGACACTATCGAAGAAATTACCCCGTCATTTTATATTCAAACACACAGATACATATACATTTATATATTCCACAGAAAAATTGTTTTAGTAGCATTAATTGCATACCTTCAGAGGACTTGATTATTATTCTGGCTTAATGCGTTCCGAAATTTTGGCGTTTTTTTATTCAATAGCTCTGTAAAAAATGAAATTCATAAAGAGGTTAAAATTCTTAAATTAATTATTTCATGAATTCTTGATGACCCATTTCTAAATTTTTGACATGAATTAGCGGAATTCGTATTTATTATAACTCATCACAACAAAGGTGAATTATTCCGCATTCAGTTCAATCGATATTAAATATTTGGAATAATGAAATACGGAGATATTTTGAATTTTCCCATCTCTAAACGGTCCCCCTCTCCCTGTTCTGATTTCAGCCATTAACGAGATTTGCCTTTAGTTTTAAATGAATCACTTAAATTATAAACATTGCTGTCTTCCAAGCAGAGTATCTCTTTAACTTGGGAGTTTATTTAAATTTTGTATCCTTAATAATGATTAATAAACGCGGAAGGTAATTGGGGGGGGAGGGAGATATGATCGAAAGAGTTCTGTTCTTGAGCGTGAGATTCAGTTCTTCTACACGTTTAAACCTCAACACTATGAATTTTTTGCTCCTATGAATTCGAGTTGCGTAAACGAAATGCATCAATTAATTGTCTTAAATTATTATTCAAATAAAAAGCATGGGGGATTGATTATAAATCATTTTATCTATAAGTTTTACGAGCAAACATTATGAGTAATGAAAATATGGATGTTCGTTAGCTTAATAAAGCTAATATGACTTCCTGGAAGTAAGGAAGAGCCCGAGGAAGTGTACACAAGCTTTGTGTTGTCTTACGTATACATACATTTCTCCCTCTAGTATCGTCCTCAAGAAGTTTTCTACCTGTCGTCTCAGATATTAATTATTTCGTTTATATCGGTAGTACTTTTTCTTTTATATCTTCTTTTTGGGAAACTTCTTGTATTATTCTGTCTGTACCAAATGCTGTATCTATTCCATGCTTTTTGACTATTTTTGCAATTTTTTCTGTTGCACATTTGACAAAAGTTATTACTGCTGTTCGTTGGTGTTATTATGTGTTCTTATTTTAACTGAAATATTCTTTTCACATCAGTCAGACAGGTAGGTTGATTTGCACCAGGTCGGAGAAAATGTCAAGAGAGTCAAAACATTTCGGACTGAACAATCAGCGATAGCAGAACATTTTTGGCAAACTGACCATCGCATCAAATTTGTTGAAGTCAAGATGCTGTCCAAAGATGATCGATACTAGGAAAGAAGTAATAGATCGTGAAATACCCAAATACAATAAAAGAGAAAGCTAAAACTGGATTATTCAAACAAAGACTTATCTTTGTTAGAGCTTTTTAGCTCCACCCGCGGCAACAGACAAGGTTGATACACATACCTGAATAGACAAAGAAAGCCCTGAATAAGTTAGAATTATGCCTAGCGAAATCTTGGCCAAAAACATGAAAACACGGTCAATACCCGAAGGCCACGATTGCAATAAAGGTGCTAGGAGTATATTTAAATGCAATAATGTACTGAAACAGCAAATATTTGTTCCTGGATCGAGGGAGTGTTCAAATGGTTATTTGAATGAGTGAACCTAAATGGATCTATATTTCTCATTCTTGGACATATAAAATTCTTCTTGAATATGTGAACTTATATAGTACCTGTAATATTAAAGTAATTATCAAGATTTACCTTTATTTACCTTACGGAAAGCTTTACCTTTATTATCACCTTTGCCATATTAGATGAATCTGAGCCTGTGAATGAGATGTCATTTACATTGATCAGAAACAAGTTTCCTTACAAAAGGACAGGAAACCTTTTTTATATTTTCAAACTATACACATCATGCTTGTTAATTTCTGCACTTATAACAAATGAAACCTAACTACGATGCCTCCAAAATAGTTATGACATTTACAAACCGTCGTATTTGAGATGGCTGGGAATGAAGGACAACTTCAAGGAAAGCCATAATTAATACGGCCAGCCCTTTGCAACAATAGTTACTCGGAAACTGGGCGTATTTAATATTTGATTTCCATAAAAGAACCATTTGCTGTATGGCTATTGTCGTAAAGATGCATTAACATGTATATAGTTTTCATTTGAAAATTTTGTGGATCCATTTGGACGAATATGTGAAGGATAAAATAAAAAAAAAATAAATCATAGCAGATCGCTAAAATTAAAAAGTTTGAATAATTCTTATTTCTTTGGGACATAGGAGATTTTTTTTTTTAATACTTTTATATATTAACGTCTACTTAATGCTACAGCTATTCGAGATGAGTTATCTAGTAGTTACCACGTTTTCTAATGATGGTGAAGATATGGAATATATTTATTGAATTCACTACTTAAAAAATTATTTTTAGTGTGCACGAGGAAATCGACCACGACTCTAGATATAGGAAGTTCTTTGATATCGACGCCTTACTTGTTACGCACTCTTATAGAGTTATGTTTTCCTATATCGGTAATTTTGAATGCGCTGAGCACGTTTAAATTACCAACTCAAAACTTTTTAATTTATTAATATTTAATCCATTCATTCATTAAAATGTTATTTATTGGCTGCCACATTGTGCTTCTAATGATAATTGGGGCGGACCATCAACAGGTTACCACCTTTTTCTAGCCAGGGTGGGACTAAGGATTGTATTTAATGAGTTCATAGGTTTATTTAATGAGATTAAAACCAACGTCTAAACTCATATGGCTAACCTGAGCCCCATTTATTCTATACTACCTATTTTCCGATGTGCCTATTTAACACTATCTATTCTAAATGAACATAAATACTTTATGCAAGCCCATCAGAAAAGAAAGATATGATGTCACGATTCCAGATATTCTAATACAATTATTAGTTGAGACAATAAATATCATAAAAAAAAGATAGAAGTTCCAATACGATGGTTTTGTGTGTTCCAGTAGTGTCTAGATCTTCCTCCTGAACCTGATAGTCTCGAGCAAGTCGAATATCATTGTGTAAGGTTAATTATGAGGTTAAAATATAATATAATTTCTATATGACATATTTATAAATCTCCAGGAATTATAATTGGACATAATTTTACAGTAGCAATCTTTCTATCTGAGTTATGCCCTAGAAAGGAGATGTGGAGTAGAGCAGCGATGTAGGTTAGTATAATATAGGGTGCTATGGACCCAGCCGTATTTTTCATGAGTTGTAGGTAATAATTCTTGTTGCCACATTCGCCGTCTCAAAGCATAACTATGAGAAGCTGAAGGAAGAAATGGTCTTCTAACGAGCTTCGATGTCGGCCATCTTATCTCAATCCCTTTATCATCCGTCCTCTCGCATCCTTTAAGGTTCCTCGGTGCTCTATATCACAGTAGCTGCCTCCATATTTTGCCTTATCTTATACATTTTTAGCGTTTTCTAGTCACTATCCTTCATGTCAAACCCATTATAAAGGTTTTGTGAGGTCCATTTTTAATGCCGAAAGTATTCTACTCGTTTTTATGGCGACTTGTTGATATGCAGAGCCTGGTAATGAATATGCAGCATTTGTAACTTATGTAAATTTAAAGAGTCCCTCCGACTGGTAAAGTATGCTCACTTTTCTTGGACCAATCACTCCATTACTTCTGTACGTTACATTTCTCTTTTATGATTAATTTGATAATCCTACGCACAATCAACGTTCGTATTGTGAGCCATAATGTAATTGAGCACTGCTAAAAGTTTTTACATTACGTTTAACACAATAGACATTCACCGGAAAAGTATTTTTATGGCTCCAATGATTAAATTCGCAAAATTAAACATCGGTATGCTCTGATTATTTTGTAATTTTGAGTAATATTGTTTCAGTCATACGAAATTATAATCACCCAAAGCTACCTATGAGCGACTTTCTATTGACCCATACCGGTTTCGCAATGGTGAATATGTCCATAGTGCCCAAGGTTGTGACATTTTCCGTAATCCATACTTCTTGGCTATTTCTTTGCTGCAGCCCCTCAAGAGAGAACCACCTAACAACCTCATGAAGCGTGGAGGATATACAAGAGCTAACATTAGTCAACTTTAATCCTACACTTGCAAATACAGTCTGTACTTTTCATGGAATGCACCCTATACAATCGGACAATAATAAAACTTTTATGACAATAGTAGGGGTTTTCTCACATTTTTATTTATTATTAAAAATACATTCTAATTTACTTTGCCCAATACTATATGAAGTAATAAAAATAATTAATTGTGCTTGGTTCCCTCCAATAGTTAATCGTCGCCGTACATTATTAAAAGACATTGAAGTTTATATACATATACACACACACACACACACACACACACACACACACACACACACACACACACACACATATATATATATATATAAGTGTGTGTGTGTGTATGTATGGAGGGGGCGGTACACACACGTGTGCGCTTTTTTATTGTTGGTATTTTATGTCTTGTATTTCACTGTAATAATTAGAATAAGCCTTTGTTTTAATTAATCTATATACTAGATGTAGAAACTGAATATTAATTCTAAATGTTTATCTAATCACTTTTAAGCATTCACTATCAATATCTATTTTTAAATTAAAAATTGTTATGCTAGGTCATTTAACTGGACTTTGCTTAATGTTAAAAAGGGTGTTTCATATGTTTTGATTTTAGTAGTGGTCCAAGGCAAAGATACCTACTTTCACCGCTGCTATTTACCCTCACCCTTGAAGTGGGATATTAATTAATCCTTGTGGTATGATGAACAATAGGATTTCGTATCCTTTATGGGTAGGAAAATCGCTGCCCTGGCTAGTGCGGAAGATTCTGCATGAAGGGACTGGATATAATTAAAGTATGTATGGGCATGAGGAAGTTCATGAGATCGATTACACAGTCTAGAGAAGCAGGGGGTTCTGTTGTTTTGTCAGAATACACGTTTGTACATCATTTGCGGACCATGGCAACATAGTTGACATTGGAGCTAGTTGACATGTTGCAGATGCTGTAAAGCTGTCCGATTCAAGAAAAATCGTCTACCGGCAAGTAATAGTAATTATAAACAGAACGATGGTTACACCGGAGATCCTAAAAATATCTCCCGCCGTCAAAGTGCACCAGTAGTGGTGCATCTGAAGCAACCTCTAAAGTGATGGTATTGAATAGCGGCCCATAAGAAATCTGCCCTTATAAAAAGAGCCAACGGGTGTTGTTGGGAAACGCACAACAAATGGAGCCCATCAGATTGCCCAAGAATATGATAAGATAAAACAGTAAAAATATGATATATCAGAAGTCAGTAAGAAAGAACTAGGAAGCATTGAGGAGGTTTGCGTGTTTGAAGAAGCCTGGCTGGGATTCACAAGGATGATAGAAATGGTGGAGGTGAAGGCCATTGTCCACGAAGGACACTAAGATGCCCTCGTTGTTACAATTTTTCTATTTCTATTTAAATGTTTTGAATTTAATTATTGCAGAGCTCTAATGCACATTCCTACTTTTTAAAATATATTCCTTTGGCTCACGTTATCCATATGAGTTGAGGAGTTTAATCTTGCTTGGTAGATCTGGTATCTGAGTTCGATTCTCACCTGGACATTAGGAATTTAATTAGAGAGATATTCATTAAATGAAATTCTTATTCCTACTCTGGCTAAAAAAGGGTGGTAACCTGTAGATAATCCGTCTAAAGTAGCCTTAGCAGCGAAAAGTGAACGTTAATACCTGAATAAATGTGAACTTTATTGTGATGAAAATCATGTGTAATCTAGTAACGGCCTGCTTGCAATTTGATTTTGCGTTGCTTATGCAATTGGATTCCTAGTTTAGCAAACTTCGTTGGTATTTATTGTTCTTTATATTGTAGTTCTTATTTTAGTTTTAATTAAAATAAAAATATGTTTTTCGCAATTATTTAAACAGGATACAAAAATGGCGTTAGTGAAAGGGACGATTATTTAAAACTATAAAATTTTTAATTGGGAATAAACATGCATATCATTTGAGGCTATGGTGGTGGGACTCGTTGCAATGGGATTCAATGAAATACTAGTTTTTCCACAAACAAAATATTTGGAACATCCTTTCATCTCGTACGTACATCTTCAGTCCAAAGACAGTGCCACGTCCCTCTGGTTTGATACTTTTTTTTTGTCAAACACTTTGTATATTGAGGTTTGTATATAAATTAATAACTTTCTATTTTCTTCGTTAAAAATAATAAATAAAACTAAATAACAAAAAACAAAGATAAGAAGAAGAATAAACAACCATGCATGTTCTCTATTATACTCCTAATCATCACTTTATATTATATTCAATGTTACGAATTAGATAATGTTTGAGTAAATTTTAATTGGACACTGAAATATTTATTTATTTTTGTGATTAACCTTTTTAAATAACATTGTTCTATTACCAGCTTCTGCTCCGCTTAAGTGAATTTCCAATTTTAATCATTGTTGGTATGATCATGTTGAATGATATCGTTTCAAACTTATCTGATTCAACTTTATTGTGTTTTAAATAATATTTTCTGGATTTAGCACAGTCTCAACTTACAAATATTAGTCATGACAATTTTCATTCTTTTTGAATGCATCTTAGATAAATTTAGATATTAAGTTCCTAAATAAATGATAATCTATAAAATTTGATCTAAATCGCATGCTTTCGGTCATTTTCACTGTGACTTCCCCAACTAGAGCGCTGTTGTCCTCAGCCCTTCTATACACTTAAGTGGGAAGAACTTATAAAAACACGTCAAGCTCAATATTATAAAAGTAGCTTCGTGGGGCGTCGATGCTTCTGCGGTTGATGGAAAGTAACTTGGCCGATAGGTTATTCCTTTGGCTGACAGGTTGGGAAGGCAAAACGAGGTATAGGGAAGTGGCCATGGCTGACTGATCCGGGGCCCATTAGTAGACAAGGGGCTCCCTTTAGGCCAAACACGCCTGCCAACATCATCCCCATTCCATCTATCCTTCCTCCTCAGCTGCCCTCTGCTTCATTCAAGCCTCTCAGTAACAATTTACAAGGCAACCGCTATTCTCAATACTACCACCATTGTCAATACCAGGATATTTCAGAGCCATCCCGTTCTCTACTTCTTCATAGAGTACTTGCTTAAAAAAACATATTTATTTCCCACATATCCCTGGTGGAAAATTACCTATTCAAGTAGTGTTTACGCCGCAATTTCCAGTTTACGTTCGTAAATGGCTGAAATCCCACCGTTGCGAGTGGGATTAGAGTGAGATACAATCTCAAATCACAAATCTCCGTTATCAAGAGCCACATAGTACGCTCACACCACTAGAAATGGGTGGTGACCTGTAGATAACCCGTCCCAATTAGCCTTAGTTGCAAAAAGTGGACGTTAATAACTAGTAATAATAATAATACTTTTTCCCCAGGTTGACATTATAGACCGTTGAAATCTTCAGCTGACTCAAGCGAGATTCGTAGGATTAGTGATCTAGGCTAACGAAGGAGAACCTGGAATGAGTTGTCTCCAGTAGAATGATGGACCCCACAGTACCAGAAGAGTCTGTGGCCAGTTAACGCTGTCAACCTGCTTGTGGGCGAGATCAAAGAGAGCCATATTTGTTAGACATTCTCAGGGGCTGTCAGACGTATATAATCGTTAGGCTCCGGCTGATCCACAAGCGCAGCCATTTTAGCTAGCTCTGGCAGTGAACTCGTGAACTAATGATTATTCTTGGCGGTAATGAAACCTGCACCAATTTTTATCTTCAGTTTAATGAGGGTAGTGGTAGGCTTACCCATTCCTAAACCCACACGGCCACCAGTGCCACCTTATTAATAATAATAACGATCTGTAATAGTGGAATTTATAGCTACCCATAGTGGAAAGTCTAGATCGACTAATCATATCAATTAAATAATGAATGTATGTATTCCTATCGAGTGCACGATTCTATATTTTTCAATGTTAGGACTCTGTCAAAGGACTACATAAGTGGGTAAAAACAGACGAATTTCACTGAGCTGAAACGGGATTTCATGAAATATTTCGGATACTTGCGAGAAATTACGTGAATAAGTGAGAAAATTCGACCAGGTAACTCCAAATACTTTGTAGTGGGATGGGTTCAGCCATTTTATTTTTAAAAAAAATAAATTTATGTGTAGTAGGCAAGTGTTTCGTAATTAAGCCCTTAAAAGATAATGAAGCTCAAGCTTTTGAATTATTTGGATTCTTGTCTCTTTTTTTTTGGTTTTACTCCCTTAATATAACGAAATATATAATACCTAGTGTTGTTTGACACTTCCCCATTGAAATGCAAAATAAAAGCTTCAAGGGCTCTTAATATTCAATTGAGGATGTTTGGAAATTTATAGGACACTTATTTTAATTTTAAATTTATATATATATTATTTCTTTATCTCTTGTATGAAATAAAAGTTTATTATTGGAGTAAATTTTTCTTTTTAAAGAGAAAACTTTCAAGAACTTTTTAAACTGCTTTAAAAGAACGAACAAGAGAAAAATGTAATGAATAAAGTTCCAAAACCTTTGCTATATTTAGCAGTGATGTTTGTTTGAATTGGAAAAACTTTTGCCAATGAAAGTTTTTGAGTGGATCAGTTCAATAATAAATGTGTATATTCCAACGAATGCCATTAACATCGTTGGTTGCACTTTGTTCATGTCATTATGATGACGATGGTGATTCTACATGATAGCAGCGCTTTCTTTATAAAAGACTTTAGAAAGTAATAAATACAGTAGATTACATAATTTAGCCAATCCCATCAAAATGTATTTATAAAAGGATGCCGCTTTGAGGACCTACTTTCAGTGCTACTACAAAATCTTAAAACTGAGGAGTAAAGTTAGAACAATTTACAAAACACGACAATGTATCCTGAAATATCTTCTCTATTAGCCACAAAAGTGTCCTAACTGGTCACATTTTAGCAAATGTCCCTTAAGGTCTATCAGCTATTAAGGTTGACGAGATTTTCGAAATCTATTTCGTTTACGCATCCTACAAGATGGACTTCTTTAATTTATTTATAACTAAAATAGGTATATTCCGAAACTTGGCATGCATTTATATCGATTGTATAAATAGTTCCTCAATACTCGTGTTACTCCATATCTGATGTTGAGGTACATGGAAGAGGGAGGTTTTGGAAAACCGAATTCAAAGGCTCGAGGAGGTTTTAGGAAATAAATCGTTCATGAAACGGAGATACGCTGTTTTCTTTATTATGTTTATGAAATACGACTAACAATAATTCTTATAATAGCATAGAATTTATTTAGTGACGGAATTCATTAAATAAAATCTTCAGTCCAACCCTGACTAAAAAAGTACATGGTAACCTGTACATAACCCGTCCCAATTAGCATTAGTTGCAATAATTGGACGTTAATAAATAATTTAATTTTTTTATAATACCATAGTAGCATTAATGCTTATATTATATATATTCGTGATACTCCTTATTGGGTGTTGGGTAAATGGGAGGGGGTGACTTGAAAACCTGTATTCAAAAAATAAGTCACGGTTTTGTAAACGGAAAGCAATAAATAAAGTTAATTGATTTTTAGGGAGCTTCAAAGATTTGTTATAAGCAAATTATTCTATGTTGTTCATATATCTAAGAACATTCAAAATAAAATAGTGCATCATTGCTAGAAATAAAAAAGTCGAAAATTGTATCGATAATTTCATTCTACGTGATTGTTTAATGAAATAAAAATCAATTTGCACTTTTTATATTTTTCCTTTGGAAGTCATCTTTTGAAATATCTTCAACATTCCACAATACATTTTAATGAGTAGTTATGATCGTTAGAATCTACTGTGAACACTGGGACTCGAAAGCATTTTCGACTCCATCCTAGGATAATCTTTTTTTTTATTTTTTATCTGAGAATCCTAGAAAATAGTTCAAATGAAGGTCTGCGTATTACGGGGTTTATAGGTTCAAAACAGAAGAAAACCTGGTGCTGAGTGAAAAAAAAAGTGATAAAAAAATGGTGCCAGGATCATTTCTAAGACTGCAGGTTAGGAGTATTTTTTGGGTGGTGCTTCCCCCGGCGAGATTGGCGAGTAGGATGGGGAGCTAGTAGAGAACTGGCAAAAACTGGAAGGGCTGGCTCAGTTTTTACTCCAAGCCTTCAGCCCCTCTATTCTGAATACATTTATGCCTAATGTCCCGCTCCTGGCTCCACGCCACCAACTCAGTATTGTCAGGGCCACTGTCTATTTTGACAGCTGACAGCCTCTCTTCGATAGCGGTTCAAATCATCCTTCTCTCATATCGATTCATTAAATCAAACTGCCCGATTAGGGAAAAATAAAATGTTTCTATAATTACGTAATTTATTTTAAATACAATAATTACAACCTCTTATTTCAATTATTCTTAATGATTTCTAACTCCGTTTATTGCGATGAAGAAAATATATACAGACGGCGTGTCTTATACCTGGGAATGTGGTTTGAGCAAATGTTACCATGGCCATGCAGTCATTTTTAGGAAAATGATTATTAATATATTTTTACTACTGAGTGATTCAACCGTGTCCAATAGTCTGATAACAGACCACATTCTACTGTGAACATTAGTTTACCTACTTTTAATGATATTCATCAAACAAACCCTCAAAAGCGTTTAAAGCAAGAACCTAGAATACAACTTGAACCTGCCACAACTTGAACCAATTATTTATTATTCTTATAAGATAAACTTAGGCAACAGAATTTGTTCAATGCAGATTATTTTGAGTAAATTTCTGGAAGATCCTACATTTGTACTGGCGCACTCACTGTTGCTTTGACCACAATATACACACACACACATATATATATATATATATATATATATATATATATATATATATATAAAACAAACAAATTAAGCTGCTTTCTTTCCGAGGGCACCTGTATGGTCAGCCTCCTAATCTGCCAGTTTGTTAGTAATATTATTATTATTATTTATTTCATTATATATATATATATATATATATATATATATATATATATATATATATATATAAATGTATATTTGAGCGGCCACATTTTCTTCGTCTCCTCCTGGGTAATGAACATATGGAAATCTAGTTGAAAATTGCGTTACGTGTAAAACCTTTATATCTGCGGGTATCTCTTTGGCTATAACAGGGATGTTCGATAGGTTTATTGGTACATAAAAACCTGTTAAAACACTTTAGTTATTGATATTGAGAGTCCCCATAGGTAACAGGAAAATAGAAAGAAAATGAAGGCAGAATCTTAACGAACCTGTTTACTACTGAATTTCTTAATTCATTTCCAGACTTCAAAATAAATTCAAATTACACATATAGTTGTTAATTACCAGCTTTATGATTAGAATGACCTCTGATTTTATTAATGAACATAGAATAAAACAAAACATTTGCCATTGCCCTTTTCTCCCAGTAAAGAGATTTTGTTTTTGCAACCTTTAATGATAATATCCTATCGTATAATTAGTTTATGTGTAATTACTGACTTTTGACACTTTTGTCTCTTTCTTAATATTTATAAATGTATTTATCTTGTAACTTTTTGACCAAGTGCTCATTATCTATATAATCATGTCTTCTTTGCGATAACATCATTGCACGAGAAATATCATCCTTCTACTATAAGGGTAATTTGACTTTTCATGTTTAATCTCCAGATATTCGAAGATATTTTAGGAAATGAAACGTTTCTGAAAAGGAAATAGGTTTTTTCCCTTTATACTTTGTATGAAATATGGCTGTCAGTTATTCTTATAATATCATTAATGCTTTTATAAGTACGATATTAATAACCTTCAAATTATTTATTATTTGGAATAAATAAAGTAAAATATTTTTTTTTGTTATAGAAAATATGTTATAAATGTGTATCTGAGATAGGTGAACTTGACCAATGAAATGACCTCCAATTAGATTAGCCTTGATATGCAGAAGAATTGCGTGCTTAGGGGAGGTTCCGCAGACTTAAACGGGGTAATTACAGATGTGGCACGAAAATAACAGACCAGCAAGAGATGACTTAGAATTACTCCCGCTTTTATATTGACTATAAGAAGTTGTAAAGGAATAAAACGATGTAATACTGTACTTCTAAAAGAGACAAATCATAAATAATTATTAACAAGCATAATAAGTTAGGCTACTTGTAGCCCAGTCAAGGAAAGAAAAGACTATGCATGAAAATGAAAGGTTATGAAGCTTAAAGTCTGCACAATATAATTTTACTTTCTAAACGTTAAATAAAAAATCACTTAAAATCTATTTATTACATACATAGTTTTGTAAATATCTGGTTTCTTATTCGCCCTGCTTCCTGTAACTTGCAAAAAATCCAATTTCGGCACACTTAGCCCAGCAGTAGAGTAAGCGTCCATTAACAGGATACCCGATGTGTGAAAGGAGATGGCAGACGTATACCGTTAATATACCTCATCACAGATATATAGTACCTAGTAAAATAAATAATTTATAGCATGGATAATTAGAGATGTCTAATTAATATTGAATATGATTTGTCTTTGGGTTGGAAAATATTTCCCTCTAATGAGATTAATCAAAAAATACAGACTAAGATATGAATTTGAACATTTGTATTAATTTGCAAGGATCTTTTGATAGGTCAAATTGACTTAAGCTTTTTCGAGAAACGTAAAGTATTACGCCTCTAATCGATTGGAAAATAGAGACCACTCTAGTTTATTTATTTTCCCGTCATTTTATACATTGGAGAGATACTTCATAATATATTTCTTTCTACTTATTTATAGACAAGCAAAAGTAACTGTCAATCCGTACAGCTACATCGATCAGTGAGTGCCCTTTTTTTTATTCTCTACTCTTGGATTATAAAAGGTCTCACTGTTCGATCATCTAATCAGATTGAGAATATATTCATGAAGAAAGTGTTATTACTAACCACGAACCCTTCTGAGCTGCTTTATATTGAATAACTTTTTTTAGTTATCAGGGTTATCTTAAAAGTACGATGAATCCATCTGTTATTCGTAAGTATATCTATGAAACGTGGTACATGTATTACTACTAACCCAACTTAGACTTTAGACTATATTAATATTCTCAGAGACGAACAGGAGTGGGGGTTATAAGATATTTCATTTTCTATTGGTTTCTCAGCAAAAATAAACATAACATTGTTATTTAGTGTAAACAATTCGAATTTTCAAATAATTAATATACCTCATGAAAATAAATAACAGTGGTAACCTAAAAATAACTTAATTATATTCAAATGGCTAGGTGAGGGGAAGTGATCATAGTCCTCCCTACTACCTAAATAATACATTAAACATTCATATCGAGTTTAAACACATTTGTCTTTTGTCATAATGACATTTTCCGGCACGGGGCCGGCCCTTCCCAGTGGCAGCAGTAAGCCCCCGCTGTGTAGCTGCTGGGTAGGGGAACCGTAGGAACAGTAGGTCCTTAGTCGGCTTTGCTGTTCCGGGCAGGGGATCACTCCTGCCTTAATGGGGTAGGGTCTGCCTACTCAATGTGAACTACGGGCTGGGTGGTGTCCGGAGTGGAGGCTTGCCTTCACTGCCGGTCGCAGACGTAGTGGTCGTGTGTTCAAAGCACGAGGACGTACAGGCCAGGAAAACTGGTACATGTACGGGAGTTCTTCTCTCGTGTGGGAGCTGGGTAGTAGGGGACCGTCCCGTTCCATAGGGCTCGCTTCTTGACCATCGTAGCGAGTCCTCAGTGTTCCACGAGGTTGTTGGATTGGTGTGGAAGGATTAAGGCCTTGCGGCTAGGTGCCTTCCACATTGTAGCCACTCCTCGACGTGGGTGCACAATGTCATAATGACATTGGGTGGTGTCCGGAGTGGAGGCTTGCCTCCATCTGCCGGTCATAGACGTAGTGGTCGTGCGTTCGATGCACGGGGACATACAGGCCAGGTAAACTGGTACATGTGTTCTTCGTGTTGGAGCTAGGTAGTGGGCTCGTCCCCCACCTGGAGTAGCGTTCGCATGCTGGTGACATACGAGCAGAGCGTATGTACGCTGGCATGCGTGGGCTACTCCTATCTGTGACGCCAAATAGGATGTAGTTAAGATGCGGGGGAGTAAGGCTTCACGGCTAGGAGCCCCCGTATTGTTTCTACTCCTTTCTGGAATACACACTGTCATAATGACATTACCATGTAACGTTTAGTAGTTACAGGTGTGCATAGTTGTTTCAATAACGTCAACATAAGATTGTAGGAATTAAATAATGGAAATGCTCTTATAGTTTTGCATTTCTATTGAACATAAATAATCAAGTTACTTTCTAGAAATAATAAATAACAAATGTGGGGGGGGGTGTGGTTGAAGATTTATAACCTCACTAATCCGAATCATGCTTAGAACTATCATATATGACTAAAAACATGACATCATTTGTTATAATATGTCTATATCAAATAAACTTTAATGAATACCAAGATAATTAATTGTTAACTCCCCCTATAGGTTTAGCATATACCTCGTTTATACTTTTTCATAAAACAGAAGTGTATATAGCAAAACATTGCTCTAAATAACAAACTAAACCCCTACTGTTATGTGCTTCTTTTTGTGCGTAATATAGCGATTTTTCATTTCATTTCACTCCTGCTCACCAGTAGAAATGTTAATAAAAGTTATTTTCATGGAGGAGTGTATGCGAATTCACTTACCCAGTTTTATTTATTCGGTTGCCTTTAGTGCAAAATAAAATTATTCATCCCGCTATAGTTTTTAGCGTATATCTCGTTTATAATTCGTTATACGACAATAGTGTACATGGCAAAAGTCACTCTTAATAACGACGTAAACACCTTTTTTTTGTGTGCATGTTTGCGCATACCCAATAGAGGGCGAAATATCGTGAATTTTCATTTCTAACCTACGCCACTCCTGTTCGTCTCTGAGAACATTAGTATAGTCTAAAGTCTAAGTTGAGTCAGTAGTAATACATGAACCATGTTTCAGAAATTTGGTTCGGTAGTTTCGGCTTGAAAAGGTAACAAATAAACAAATAGACACCACATTGCAGATATCGGAATGTGAAACAGGAATTGTGAAATTTTGAGGAAAAATAATGTACGGACAGAGGTTACAATTTTATAGATATAACTAGCTAAGGTACCCGGCGATGCCCTGGAAATCATTCTTGACTGACTAATGATGGTATTTTGATAATAAGACTTCAATGTGTGCAATTAAACTTCCCTCCACGACGTAATGATTTTCCGAAATAGCAAACCGTGAAGGGTACCTTTTGGGGATTAATAGAATAGAAATTTTATTTTTGAAGGATAAATGAAAATGTGTTCCTAATCTATCCCTCTACACTTTTTGACTCACCGTTTTTCAATAATTCAAACCATAATCATGGGTAGCATTTATTTCAATTAAATATCATCTATAATGAACATATTTCCTTTCAAAAGCCAATCCGAGCTCACATAGTTTAGGCAAAGTTTTGCACGTAAGATTATATTTGTAATAGTGAATCTCACTGGAAATCACTTCCAGTAATGCCAGACGGGAAATAAGTAAACTCAATTAACTGATAAGGCTCCCGTCATCTTCCGATCTCGCATGAGACTTCTCAACATTCTTCTACTTAAATTATTGATTCAAAACATTATTTTAATAATTTATCTACCGGATGGAATTAAATAATAGTGGTACCCTGAAAATATCATATCGAGTTTAAACGCATATTGTTTTTTGTCATAATGACATTACCATTAACGATTAATTGTTATGATATTACATATTTGTTTCAATATCATCAAGGTACATTATACAAATTAAATAATGGAAATGCTCTTATAGTTTATATTTCTATTGGAAATAAATAACAAAGTTATTTTCTAGGAAAAATAAATAAATGCCCCTCCTCATTTATGTGACGAAGATTTATAACCTCACTAATCCGAATCATACTTTGAACTATCATATAAGACGAAAACATAACATCATTTGTCATAGTATTCATTTATTAAACCCCTTAAATAAGTACTAATATACTCGTAATTATGGACTCCCGTTTAGCGTATATCCCGTGTTTACTTCATTTTACGACAAAAGTGAATGCACACAAAAGTTACTCTAAATAAAAAAGTTAACAACTTTCATTATGTGCACGTTTGCCGACAAACAAATAGAAAATAAAAAAAGCAAGTTTTTCATTTCAGCCTCTCTTATAATCCCCACTCCCCTTTGAACCTAAAATTTTTAATATAGCTTATAATCATGGAAGAATTAATGCTAATCCACACACCGAGTTCTGCTAAGTTCGGTTCAATCGTTAGTGACCAACAAAATTGTTGGCTCCCGCTATAGATTTCCGTTATTAAGGACAAAATATTAACATAGATTTGAATTAATTTTTCCAGGTGAGGTACCTCATAGTTCAAATTGGAATGAATTGTTGAGCATATCAATATTTCTACACTAATTACTTGCTCCACACATTGTTGGTATGGCTTATAATAATGAAGGCGTTAGTGCTAATACACATACCTAGTTTTATTTAGTTCGGTTGACTCTTTTGTGCCAAATAAACTGTTCACTTCCGCTCTAGGTTTTAGCGTATAACGCCTTTATTCTTCGGTATACGACGATTGTGTATATAACAAACGTTTCTCTAAATAACAAAATAAACAACTTTTGTTATGTTCATATTTGCCGAAAAACCAATAGGAAACGAAATATCTCTATTTTTAAATTCATGGCTCCCTTACAACCCCCACTCCTGCCCGTCCCTAGAAATGTTAGTATGGCTTATTATAATGAAGGCGTTAGTGCTACTACACATACCGAGTTTTATTTAGTTCAGTTGAGTCTTTTGTGCGAAATAAAATTGTTCACTTCCGTTATTGGTTTTAGCGTATATCTCGTTTATACTTCGGTATAGGAAAAAAGTGTATATAACGAAAGTTACTCTAAATAACAAAATAAAAAACCTTTGTTATGTTCGTATTTGCGGAAAAACCAATAGGAAACGAAATATCGCTATTCTTAATTTCAGGCTTTCCTTATAACCCCCACTCCTGTTCGTCTCAGAGAACATTAATATAGCCTAAAGTCTAAGTTGGGTAAGTAGTAATATACATACTAAGTTTCATAAAATTCGGTTCAGCCGTTTATGCGTGAAAAGGTAACAAACAAACAAACAAACACATACGAAAGAAACAAAATGCAGTCATGGTGTCTATGACATGTGAAACGAAAAGTTATCGTGTAAATTCGCGAAAAAAATCAATGTACAGACAGAGGTTACAATTTTATATATATATATATATATATATATATATATATATATATATATTGACTTGACTACGTCTTCTATGTCCCTCCTTGAGATTTGGACGTTACTCGCCCGATGGTGGTCCCTCCATGGTGTAAAAGATCTCAATCCTTTCTTTGGTGCTTTACAGTTACGTTGAAAATGGCCGACCATACCGCAGTTGAAGCATTCGGCGCGTGATCTATTCCTTTGCTCCTCCAGTATCCGCTTGACCACTGCTTCTATGTCACTCCTTTCATCGCCGCCACTTCGTGTTTCAGCAACAAGACGTCGCACATTGTAGACTTGCGGCTTTGAAATGACTTTAGCAGTCTCCTGGGTCAGCGCATAAGAGACAGTTTCAGCAAAGGATGATAGCACACACCGCGAATTTAACATCTGGGTCTCGAATACCATTAAAAAATGCTTCAATTTTGAACTGATCCAAGAACGGATGATTCTCACCTGGGTAAGTCAGCTGGACCAGACGTTTGATGTCCATGGCAAAATCTTGGAGCGTCTCATTCGGTTTTTGCACTCTGCCCCGTAACTCCATCCTGTACAGTTCTCGCTTATGCTCACCACCGAACTTGCGCTGTAAGGTCACCATAATGTCCTCGTAATTATTCCTGCAAGCGGCTGGTAAACTCTCCAGGATTTCTGCAGCGGTTCCCCTCAGTGCCACAATCAGTTCTACTGCTTTCTCTTCATTATTCTACCGTTTCTACTGGTCACCGTCTCAAATTGGAATTTAAAAACATTAAATGGTACACTTCCATCAAAAGTTGGGATCCTGCTGAACTGTTCTGAAATAACTCTCATCGGACCTTCTCGAACTTGTAGATTGTCTATTTGGAATTGTAGCTCACGTATTTCATCGTCCATCTTTCGTTTTAGGTCGGTCATTTTCTCTTCAACATTCTTCTTAATGCGGCAGAGTTTTTCATCAAATTCGCCGACTCTCTGTTCTATTGCTCCCACTCGTTTGTCCAATACCTCTGGTATTTTGTTAAGTTTTTGGTTTGTTGTACTAGAAGCTTCATGAAGTTCCTGTCTGACTTCCGCCAATATTTTTTCACTGTTACTTCGAGAAGCTTCCTGGAATTTTTCTTCTAACCTCTCGCAATTAGCTCTAGAAGCTTCTAAGAGTTTCTGGTTATTATCTGTTATTTTTTCCATCATGGCGGCCAGAATTGAATTTAAATCTAAATTGCTGCTTGAGAAAGGAGTACTTACAGCAATGTCTTCTTTATTGTCGAACTCGTGTGTACTTACATCGATTCCTCGTCTTTGGAATTCATCAATCAACCGCCTTTGTAGTTCAGCCTTGTTTCCTGTTGTTGGCAGGTCCAATTTAGCCAACTCCTTCTTCAGATGTTCCACTTTAAGTTCTTCAAACTTCATTTTTGTTGATTTTAATTTTGCAATCCCACTTCTGACACCAGTTGTTACGTTTTTATTACAAAACCAGTAATAAAACGTTGTTAATAAGAGTTCGTTTGGATTGCAAAATTAAACACACACACACACAAGTTTCACAGTTTAACACTGCACGATTTATTTCTCAATGTACAATACTCTTGGTTAATTATTACTACTCACAGAATTACACTGATAGTGTATCTGTTCTTCAGGTTACACAGTCCAATAATTCACTCGCGGTCACTGAGCTTTACAAAAGACGACGGCACTGCACTGTCCTTTACTTCGTGGCACTGCACTGTCCTTTACTTCGTGGCACTGCACTGTCTTAACACGCCATAAACTGTTACTTACGGACACAGCACAACACTTTTCTTCACGGTACAACACTTTACCGCACTGCACTAAGTCGCGCTGAACATCCCTCGAAGACCGTCGAGCAACCACTGAACGGAGAGGTTCTGTGAGAGTCCCTTTTAAATGCTTGTAGAAGTGTCTAGGCATAGAAGGTTCCAGTTCTTCCTGGAAGGTCCCTAATTAGATTCGCTCGTTCCACTAGTCTTTGTTCCTCCCCTCACACGGCTCTCTCTCTCTTTGTGTATTTGCCCACTCATCCAATTCTCGCAACAATATATATATATATATATATATATATATATATATATATATATATATATATATATATATAAATTTATTCATATTATAGATCCTTTGATAAAATCCTTAGTCCTACCGTGTCTAGAAAAGGGTGGTAACCTGTAGATAACCCGTCCCATTTAGCCTTAGTTGCAAAAAGTGGACGTTAATAAATAATTTAATTTATTTTTTATTATAGATCTACTTATATACATAAATATGAACGGACCTCTCTTTCGTCATCGCCTAAGAAAGAAGATGGATGGACACTCGAAAAAATTTGCCGGACATTGTGTCAGGAGTGCAACCTCAATTGCTAATAAACTTATTAACGGACTTGTAAATACAAGCCCGAACCTCTGTCAAATGAACTATGATATCGCTAGAGCTATAGGAGAGACTTTTAGAGAAGAAATGTGATTCATAAAACAAGGAAATTTCTTGAAGTAGTGTTAGTAATCTAATTAAATCTCTGAGTTTTTGTTTAAAGAGCTAGAAATAAACGTTAGTGATTATCTAACACCTAACAAAAACTAACATTTAACCTATCTTCTGCTTTGATGATGGTGTATAGTTTCAGGCTGACGTTCGTGACGTGAAATAAATTATTATTTACGAATGATGCAATTCATATCTTTTCAAATTTATGGTGCATTTTGCGGAATCCAAAACTATAAATTTTGTGTTCCAATTGTAGTCACAATACTTCCGTTTCAAAGATTACTATCTTGTTCAACCAGGTATTGAAAAACTGTAACTTATCGAATAGTGTTAATTAAATTCACTTGAATTTTGTTAATACCTCACAAATAAATGGAATGCTGGAAATCCAAAAGGATTATCTCCTTGTAGCTCAAAGCCTATATAGTAGCACAAAGATTAATTCCTAGGAATAAAGAATTTTAGTTGCTTAGAAGGAAATAAGCAGTGGAAATCCTTGCATTCCCAAACTAGAAATTCAAAACGAAAAGGAGTTTTTTTTTTTTTTTACCATAATCACTTAAAATATAATAGTATGTCGGAGTACCCTAAAGAGACATACGTTAGCAATACCTAGTCTACAAAAGATAATTCATATTAAGGAGTCTACCTTTTTCGTACTATATTTGAATATTAGGTTAGGATTTTATATTTGCTATTATTGCCCGTAAAATACTGGTTTATTATTAGATATCATTAATTAGGTAATCTGAGTTACCTCTGGGGTTAAAGGTATTCTGAGTTAAAATAAATGTGACGTAAAACAATCTGGCGCAATATATGGCGCCACAATTTCAATACAGATGAATTTCAAAGTAAACTTATTAAGGAAAGAGGGTAGTACAGAATGTCCGTTTTCAAAGGTATAAGCATTTACCTTAAAAGAAAATACTGTCGAAATAAAACATTTAAGATGAAATTTTTTTTTAAAGTTAAATTAAGACCATTAAAAAAGGTCTTGATATCTATCTATCTGTCTGTCTGTCTGTCTGTCTGTCTGTCTGTCTGTCTGTCTGTCTGTCTGTCTGTCTGTCTGTCTGTCTGTCTGTCTGTCTCTCTCTCTCTCTCTCTCTCTCTCTCTCTCTCTCTCTCTCTCTCTCTCTCTCTCTCTCTCTCTCTCTCTCTCTCTCTCTCTCTCTCTCTCTCTCTCTCTCTCTCTCTCTCTCTCTCTCTCTCTCTCTCTCTCTCTCTCTCTCTCTCTCTCTCTCTCTCTCTCTCTCTCTCTATCTATCTCTCTCTTCTCCCTCTCTCTCTCTCACCCTCTCTCTCTCTCCCTCTCTATCTCTATCTCTCTCTCTCTCTCTCTCTGTGTCTCTCTGTGTCTCTCTCTCTCTCTCTCTCTCTCTCTCTCTCTCTCTCTCTCTCTCTCTCTCTCTCTCTCTCTCTCTCTCTCGCTCTCTCTCTCCCTCTCTCTCTATCTCTCTCTCTATCTCTCTCTCTCTCTCTCTCTCTCTCCCTCTATTTATATACACACACACACACACACACACACACACACACACACACACACACAGTGTTACTATTTTCGCTAATTTCACAATGTTTCTCAACCGTCCATAGAAATGTTAGTAATTTCTATAGGTGTAATGGGTATAAATTGAATATTTTAGACACACTGCTTACTGTTATAGTAAGAATTACAACAGATAGAGTATAATGATGATACCTTACATCATTTACAAAAAGTGCTCACATATGGTTACATAAAAAAAAATAACTTGTAATGTCGAAATACAAGGGCCGTTTTGAATTATAAAAAATACAACTATAAAAATTTTAAGTTCGTTTTACGTTCGTAGGTTTTACAGCATTTTTTGGCCGAGATCATCACCATTTCCGCCCTAATGTATTCTCCAAAGATAAACTTTAACCCCTTTAGCCTTCCATGAAAACTTTCTGCGTTAAAAGTTTTAACACATTTTTACAGATGTATGGCTCGAAGCCGTGAGATGAAGTTTCCCTGCCTGAAGTATGAGTTTTCTCAACAACTTGCTTCAAAATGTGATATCCCTCTCTCATTCCTTAATATAGGGGTGATATTTATTAAGAACCACCAACATGCTCCTCAGGAAATTTGAAATACCTCTTTTTGCCCCATACTCATTTCAAGCGTTTCTGCGACTTTTAACTCTGAAAAAACTCCGAACATTTTAAATTGAATTATATTACTCTTTATTTAATGATTTGCTTCTGATACACCCGTCCGTTAGGTAATTAAGAAAGAATAATTAGTTCTATACTTTCTAACAGCGGCTGAACTTGCACAATAAATAAATAAAACTGGCACAACACTACGTACAGTCAACTATAAATACGTTAGAGCAGTGGTGTTTAAATGCTGGATTTAACTTTTCAAAGGAAAAAACGAAATACATTATCTTCATCAAAAAAAGAACTATCAACCCACCACAAATAATTATCCATAAAATACACAAGTATTTTACATTTTTTACAACAAATTTACATGGTTACCCATTTAAAAAATCTCCTTAACAAATACAAGAAATCCTTGAACTTGCTGAGGATACTTAGCAATACGCAGTGAGGAGCTGACAGAGTTTTAATGCTTACATTCTATCGTGTCTATACTAGGTCATTGCTGAATTACGGTCGTATTGCTTATTCTTCTGCCAGCTGCTGTACATTAAAACTTCTAGACACCATTCACTACACAGGAATTAGAATCACCACCGGGGCTTTCAGATCAAGTCCCACTGACAGCTTATGTGTTAAAGCTGAGGAACCTTCCGTGGAGTATAGACGGCAAATGCTGTGTTAAATTTGTATCCCACTCAAAGACATTAGACAAATCTTGTGTAAATACTTTTTTAAGTAACACATTTTTAAATAAATAATCTCAAATCTCCCAAACAGAAACCTCTTTTAATCCGCCTCCTTCAAATTAACGATATTAATCATTTTTATAAACTCCAATGTACCGTAACATTTCTCTTATACTCCCCCCTTGGGGAGTAAAGACACATCAAATTGATTTAAAGCTAACAATATCAAAAATCAAACTCTCTTTATTCAAACTTTTATCAGACATCTTTCAAGCCTGTAATTTCACAAAAATCTTATACTCTATTCATTTTCACAGACGGATCTAAGACAGAATACGAGAGCTAGTATGTTATAAAATTATTTGACCTCCCCTTATCACTAACAAAATGGCAACTGGACAATACATATCACCTGATTATAACTGCAATCAAATCATAAACTGTATGAAATCGATTATATACTCCCTATGAAATCTAATAGACTTATTGCTAATAAAGATATTCAATAAATATCTTATAACGATTAATGAATCTTAGTTCCCTTGATCACAACATTCTGTTTGTTTTTAGTTTTGTGGATATTTTCTCGACCGTCTGTCTTCTCATTATCACAATTCATTGAGTTCAAATTCGGAGCATTAAAAATTTGATTACATTTCTGTGTCCATTAACATGTTAAGCTAAAAAATCATCAACACTGTTTTGCTTCGCAGAAGTACTAAGGGAAACAACCAAAAGTCTAGAACTAGAGTTCTAGCTTTAACTACAAAATAGTTTTTAACGATCTCATTCAAATTTTGAGGTAGTAATAATTTATCATTCCATAATAAAAATAAATGATTTCCTTAGTTTATGTGTATATATATATATATATATATTAGAATTCCTTAATGCCATGACTGTTATGTGTGAAACCTTTCAATTTGAAATTTAAATTAATTACGCTGTTTTATAAGGCAATTGAAAGATTAGATAATCGACATGACCAACAGATTGGGCTATGACCTTTACTTTTCTACTAATAATGCTTGCTTGTCTTTATAAATACAAGCATATTCCTGCCAACAGTTGTACTAATGATGTAATTAATTGTGATTGAATTTAAAAAGATTTTACAAATTCAGTGATAACGTTATGAGCAGGACTACAACAAAGTTATTACTGTCCAGTTAACGTATATCCAGAAACACTTTTTTTTTTTATTTTCTGCCAACATTTTATCTCAAAATTAACAGTAAAACATGTGTTAGATTATTGCCCAATCTACAAGAAGGTCAGGAGAATGTACACTCTCAGATTTTCTCTACCCGAAATCCTGAAGAATGAAGAAAAACGTTTCGAAAACTAATTTAGTTCCTTAAGAGTGTAACCTTTTTTAATGTAATATGAATTTATCTTGTATGCAGAAGATATTCCTGGTTGACATAGAAAAATAAATAAATTAAAATAAAATAAATTCTACTACATTTCTTCAAAGAACGGAAGAGATCGTTTGTATTTATTTTTGTAAGGAAATATATAGATTGACAAGTCCCAATAAAAGCGAGGACTAAGCCCTTCGTGTATCGTTTTGAAGTAAAAACTTTTTTTACGGGCTGACTGGCGATGTATGTTGGAAGGGCATATAAGATTGATGTTTCATAAAACCTTGAGCGAAGGGTATGGCCTATATTTTGCATGTCTATACAATTTCTTTTTCTTGAGTTCTATAGTTTTTTCTTACACAATATTTCCTTCTTACACATATTCATTCTTAGGGGTAAAAATATGAATCTATACACCTTATTATATTTTGAAATTTATAAAGCCCAGAAAACTTTACATCAAACCAATTGATATCTTCAAATAGAACATGTATATTCAAGTGTTGTAAAAAATTATACGGAATGCACTTCATATAGAAAATCAACGTGTGCATATCATGAATAGACTTTCACACCTGCTAATGAACATTAGATAATTGATATATTATGATATAAAAAGAATTATAAAGAATATACATATTAAAAAAATTACCGGCAGTAACAGGCAGAAATGTTAAAACATTAACATGATTTAATGAAACAAAAATAATCAAAAAAAAAGTTATTTTAAATACTTTTTTAATGCAATAGTAAACTCCAAAAGTTGATCAATTTTTATTTATAGAGCATGAAAAAGTAAATGTTATTTCTATATACTGCCAACAACATAGCTAATTTAATTGATAAAACTTAGTAAAATGTAATAGTATAATATAGCTTTTTATTAAATATAAATAATTTGGCTATTATTGAGGTTAATTTAAGGAACCTACTACAGCCTCCTGCTGTAGCTTTGCTACGATTAAGCGCTGTAGTATTTCTCTCTCTATTAGTATTTATTATTGTTAAATTGATATGCCAGATCTATTCATTGATGATAACATTGAAATCTTTTTTTTTGTGAATTTTATTTTAAAAGTAATTGTAAAAAGCAATTAAATTACTAATGTAGTAATGTTTATTTCAGGTACGAGAGACATTCAGGCGACACACTACTGTGTGAGTTATGCATTTACTTTTTTATATGGATTGATACAATATTCAGATAGTAATTCAAATTTATATCAACTTTCAGTGAAGGAGAATACACTCATTTTTTTTAAAAGAAAAAGTTATCTATTTACGTCCATTTTGTGCTACTACGGCTAATTGGGGCGGGTTATCTACGGGTTACCAGCCTTTTCTAACAAGGTTGGGGCTAAGGATTATATTTAAGGAGTTCGTCACTAAATAATTTTCAATTTATCCCCAGGCGGAATTGAACTCGCCACTCAAGATTTAACCATATGAGATTAAGACCAATGCCTAATCTCACACGGCTAAACTCATTAGCACCGCCTTCATTTTATTAAAACAGAATGGTAATGTATGTTTTCAATAATAGTAATACACAAGTTCTATTTAGATCCGAAAAGGGGTTTAGGTTTGATGTACACTTCACCTCTACTCTATAATGTGTATAAAATAAACGGTACAAAATTTGAGGTGCTCCTGAAATCAGGGAGTTTTAAGGATTTTATGTGTTTAATTTATGTGTGTTTTTGATTAACTGAATCATTGTAAGAAAGGAATCCTCTGTTTCACCAGGGATTGCTTAAGACCAGTAGTATTACTGTTATGAATTTTATTAAGTTAAGGATTTAAAGAAGACTTCATGAAAACCCGAATTTCCTCTTATTAGTTTTCCACGTGATAACTGTGATTAGAATGGCACTGACCTCATTATCTGGCGAATCGTACAATTTTTGGGCCTATTGATAAAGAACCAGTTTTCATGCAGGGCGTACTGATACCCGAAATAGTGCACCCTTTGATATTGTAAGTGCCACAAGAATATTCGTTGTCGAATCGTATTCGTTTCTATACCATTATGTTGGAAAATCCTATGCATACATTTCTTTATGGGTCCTTTTACAAAATGTTTCACATCATTAAAGCTAGGTTTCTTACTGTAGGTCCTTTAAATAGATTTAGGCTGGCAAAAATAAACCATTACATAGACATACAAGCTTCACTACTACTTAAAAATATGAAATCAGAAAGAAAATATAATTCATGAACAGACAATAATAAAAATGAGGGCTCAAATGGTTATTTATAGATTACTTATGAATGAATATTTACAGGGAATATGTATGCAAACTAAGGTACTCGGCTTCGCTCGAAAAATCATTAGAGGCTGAATGATGACGGTAGTATGTTTTGGTCAAAAAATCATACCATTCATTCATCATTATTAAGTATCCAGTACTGAGGTAGCTGTACTAGGTAAAACAACTGGGCTGAAAATGAGTGTGAATGTTATTCATTGCAAGGCTATAATAAACCCTATCAATTTACATTTTCTGTCGGTGTATTTACTTTTGTTAAATTTTATAGCTTCCAGAACAATCGATGTACTATTACTGAGTCTGCTAGACGAAAAGTTAAGTAGTTACTATTTAATCCCAATTCGGTTTTCAAAACATTATGGTCCATAAATAACATATTAGTGGATAGAGTTTTTAGCAGATTTCTCTTAATGGAAATCGGCTATTGAGGTTGTAATCATGGAGCGATTTCTGAAAAATCTCCTGAAATGTCTATCAATCCTACCTAGGGGTCGCAATGTTGGCCTTATCGGTACAAAACTCAATATTTATGTAAAACTGAGGATCAAGTTCGTTAATGGCTTCCTTCCAATCATTTGGGGAGGGATTGGAGGGGGAATTTCAAAAATTCAAAATATCTCCGTTGTTATGTATCGGATCAAATTGTATGAAACCTATCTTATTACAAAATATAAATTTTGTATTAGAAAGGTACTTCTGCCCTATCTCTTCCGGCCTCTCATTGATTTATGCTTATATGTGGTTTGATGATTATATTTTAATTGTAGTAACGGATTTTTATTCTCAGAAATGTTAATTTATTTATTTTTCATAAATAAATAATTTATAAGGATGAACGCTGAGGGAGCGAAACGGCCGCACACTGGAGCGAGTGATAGGGTAAGCCGGACATTCATTAATATCTCCGTTTCTACTGGTCCTAGAATATTGATTCTGGTGTCATTTTAAAGCACATCGGATACTCTATTGAACTACCTCATCAGCAATTTTGCCAGATGCGATATAACGGTAGGATGAATTATAAATGTGTACATACTTACTAAAAATAAATATCGCTTACTAAGTAGAGAATTGTGATTTGTAGACACATAATATCAACATATGTGTTATAAATTTTTATTTTTTAATAAATTGAAGTTCACAAAAGCAATACTAAAATTGTAAACAAAAATATATCTAGAATAAAAATTAAAAAAAAAAAAAAATCTATGTATTTAATTTAATAATGAGAATTTGTAAGCTGGAAGAATATCTAACATTTCTAAAATTTCAAATGTTTTTTATTTTTCAATTAGAAGTTCTTTTACTTCCGAAGATATTGTTTCTAAGCGATCGCTATCGTTGTTAAGTGTTGGCCTTAAATGTGATATTAAAGGGTCTGAATTAATTAACAAATTATTCAGGATATCTCTGTTGGTAGCCGTCCTTGAAAATTTTCTTGAAAAAGATTCTCTGTATGCGCGGAAGTATTTATGTTTAGCCTCCTGAGCATCTTCTGAGAGCATACCAATTGGTACAATAGCGTGTTTGACTATTTCCGGGCCATGTATTAACAGTTTGTGAACTGTTACTGGCATGTAATACCATCCATACAAATCCACAAATATCTCAGCTGTTTCTCTTGTAAACTTTTCAGTATTGATCAAAGCGTTGGACGAAATTGCTTGCAAAATAATAGAAAACCGTTTAATTAAATTTACATCTATTCCTGTGATTGACCCCGAAATGTGAGGAAACGCAAAAAACTTACGCTCCGTGTTCCCGTCATTAGATGTACCCAATCCTTGGTTCACTTGGTCAACTATTAATCCCATTTTTTCCCTAAAATCACTAATGATTTTCGTTTTTCTTTGTTGGAGAAGTTCTTTATGAACTTGGGACCGAACACTCCACGATTTGAAATCTAATCGATATGCAATGTGGAGAAGGCATTCAAAGCTCCTTATCCAGCAATGAAGAGTAGATAGTCCAAAACGAAAAAGGACCGTTAAAATATTTAGACAAGAAAAACACGTATTTAACTATTTTTTCGAAGGTGAATGGCTGCGTCAATTGCGTAGAGGAGGAGGCGTTTTACACCGTACGTAGTTGGGAAAGGTCCGCGGGAGGTCTTCCGCACCTAAAAGTGCGGGGGGTGTTAACACTAAAAGTAAAATATTTAACGAATAGGCAAGTTTAGGCAAGATCTGAAGACGTTGTAAATAAGACAATATTCTCCTAAAAGCATGCCAAGTGGTATTTTTTCAAGCAAATACAAGCGATTTGCGAATTCAATTAAATAAAATTATTTTCAGCTCGATGTAAAAAAAAAAAAAAAATTAGAGGAATTTTAAAAACCTTTTGTGCCAGTTTTTGATTTGTTATAACACCCTTAAAGTGTACTGGAAGCAACAATAATTTATAAAATGAAATAAGAGTTCACGACGAATTTAATAAGCCAAGGCTTTTTTTAACATAGCAATTATAGCCAGGCATTATGTAAAAACCATTGCAATAATATGGCTAAAAATCTGATCTAAATCTTCTCCACATAAACTTTGATATTCAAAAATAATTTCCTAATGTATTTTGTCTGCAAAACTTTCCAGATCCTCAGTAACAAAGTTATAACATTTGGAAAGTAATTATCAAATTAATTTGTCCTGAAACTGTATTAAAAAATATTCTTTATTTATAGAAGTTCAGAAATTATATCCCAATTGTCAGGAAAAGGATTATCTTTCATTTATTAGGAAGAAAGAAAAGAAATGAAATGTTTCAAAATATCACTTCATTCAAATATGTAACCTTACACTGTTTTTATTAATTTCATTTATATCTGAATATATCTTGAGAATGATTTTCAGTAAAGAGATATTACAGTTGTTAGTCACTATAAGGTATATTTCTAAGTAATATTACCAATAGAAGCAATATTCCAAATGAACTCAAAAACATAATAAAATTAATGTATAACCATAATAAACAGATAATGAAGTAGAACTTCTTACAAGGAGCTTTGGATGAATTTCCAAAACTATTTGGAATTAAAGAGTTTTTTAAATTTATTTATGGAGATCGCATTAAAGGTGATTTGTAATTAGAGTTAAAAAGGGCTGATTTCCTCACTTGTTTCATACAAAAGCGACTGAAAATGATTTGTTCCTTTACCCTCTCCATCTTTTTATTGTATTAGTACAATGAAATAAAAAAAAAGAGAGAAACTTTCTTAAATTAGATATTTTGTAAGAACATGGACGACCGATGAAGTTATCAACGCTATTCAACACGATTATAAAATAATACAATCGACTTACGAAGTTTGGCATTTTGAAAAAAAAGAGTAATGATGTATTTAAAATTTATGTAAAGGATATTAAGAAAATAAAATTAGAAGCAAATCCTTGGAAAAATGGTTCTAATAATAAAGAAGAATATTTGAAATCAATGAAAAAGTGGGTATTGAATTAGATTTAGAAAAGATCGAAGAAAATCCTGGAAAAAGAGCAGTATCTAAAATATGTTTAAATAGTTTGTGGACTAATTTTGGTCAAACACAAAACTCAATATGTAACAAATTTTCTACGATTTTATGAAATATTTCTCAATGGCAGATTAGATAAATTAAATTTTAATTTTATGAATGAATAAATAGTTCAGGTGACATATAATATAAAGAATTACTACTTAAAAAACAACAGAGCTACTAACATCTTCGTGGCAGCATTTACTTTATCCAAAACAAGATTAAGATTGTACGATGGTTTCAATAAGTTTGGGAAAATGGAAAAAGTTCAATACCGATAGTATAATATAAATAGATGTTGGTACTAATACTGTAAAAACTGGTTGTAAGAACCTAAAAACAGATTGTATGGTAGGTAAATGAACTGATAAATTAAATGGTAAATGGATCGTATATTTTGCATCACCAGGACCTAAAAGTTATTATTACGTAACACAAAATGACAAAGTCTAACAAAAATATAAGGGTTTAAATTAAAATATCAAAATTTACAAAAAAAATAATGGAAAAGAAATGATTGAATTAATTGAAAATTCTCAGCATGAAAAAATACTAGAATATAATCAAATGACAAGATATACAATAACAAAACATTTAATTAACAAAAGTGTTACAAAAGGCTTTTCAGTGCAATATGGGAAAAGAGCCGTTCTTCCAGATTATGCTGCTGTTTGCTTGTTAATTTAATTTACTTTTAAGGGTATTAGACCCTATTTATTATTTTATGTTTTCACTAAATTTTCAAGATGCCCGAAATTTTCAACATACTTTCATCACGAAAAGGACCGGGCAATACTTTTTCACTAATTTTTAACGACCTTTATTCTGTTCTTTTTTTACTGTATTTTATGAAATTTGAGAAGTTGTTATGTATTTTTAGGATTTGTTTTTTCAGATTTGAAGTAAGTAGTATACGGCTGGGAAACCCCTATTGGTGAACATCCGATTGCGGTTTACGTACCCTTAAATTACTTAATCTTTGTAAAGAATATGTAGATAAAATTGAGTGTCACTAAAACATTTAACTTTGCTTTACTATGGTTATTTGTAATTATAATTAAATTTCTAGTCTTAATGATTATTTGAGACTTTTATATATTAAATTCTTTAAGTTTCACCTTGCGCCCTAATTCCAATCCCTTTGAAAGCAAACATTGACCTCTCTTCAGTTTTCAATCCTTCACCAATTTAATTTGAATCTCATTCTCTTAACTTTTGTTGATAAAAGAGAATAATTTAAATTCTATCCCTCCTTTCAAACGTTCGGAGTTTTTATTAAGAGCAGAACAATCGAGATGAAGAGTAGAAAAGAGGAATAGAAAGTGAAGAGTATTTATTTTAGGGAAAGGGTGGCCATTAAGAAAAACAAGCGTACTCTAGAGAGATCTTTCCCGCCATTCTGAGAAATGGAGACCTTTTCCGACATTGGATTATCGCTATTTTATCCGTTTTTTTGTTCCTCAGTTTTTTCTTCGTGTTAGTTTATTGTCTACTATATGTATGTTTTTGTACCAATGATTGTTTATGGTTATAGTCCAATACACTGGAGGCTCTAATGTTGAAAGACATCAGAATGAATGAAGCTACATTACACAGCTACTACTGGGCAGACTTTTCTTCTATTATAAGGTCAGGAAAACATCAATGAAAGTGGCAAGGTCACGGCAGTGTAGAGTTCTACGAAGCTCTGCACCTCTTGCATTCTCCGACTCTCTTTGTTACTTGATTATGGAAGAAAAATAAATAACGTTACAAACATCTTCACGTAAAATAAATAACGTTACAAACATCTTAAATTTTGAATAGGCCACATTTTTTTTAAACTACATACGTCCAAATTAAACTAAATTAGTCTGTTAATGGGCCACGAAAAGTGGGGGCTCTAATAGAAGACCCCTTTGGCTTTGAACTTGATCGAGAAGTTTTGTATGAAAAATCGTATTAAATATATTATTTCCCACAATTACTGTTGTTGTCCTGTAAAACAGAAATAAACAAAGTTATTTTATGTTCTAATCTTATGTGACCCAACTCCTCAATGCATTGGTATATTTATAAATTAACGTGAAACAGGAGTTAAAACAGTTAAAAGAAGTTCTTAACCTTTAGGCGAAATAAAATGTGTCAGTTATATGAAAATTCACTAGAGAACTTAGTTTAAGCAGCCTGTACGTGTGAAGAATGTTTTCTAATCAATCGCAAATTAAAGAAAGTTAAAAGCATTTTATTAATTTGTATTTATATTCAGACAGGGAGGAAAATGAGGCATTGGATTTAATATGAATGAACTCTCCATATTTTTCCCCCACAATATTAGCTGTGCCAAGAGTAAAGCATATTGGATTTGTAGGGAAAAGCATTCCTGGAACGGTGTATTGTTGTACTGGACATGGAGAGGATTGCTGGCGATAATTAACTGGTTGGGGGTTTTTATGGAATGTCGATGTTTGTTCATTCTTAGATTTATTTTTGTTTAGTATTGGCTGCTAAAATTCCCTGAGAGAAATTTTCAAGACTTTCAACACACCTATTTACATAGGGGGTTTTCTGTATTTCAATTTTGTTGTGTGAATTCTGTTTTATTTTACAATTCCATTCATTAATAATGGATTAATATCTATCTATCTATCTATGTATATATATATATATATATATATATATATATATATATATATATATAATTTTGTAACCTCCGTCTGTACATTGATTTTTTTCTCGAAATTTCACAATACTTTTTCATTTCACAAGCCATGAACACGATATCTGCAATTTGTAGCCTTGGCGTCTGTTTGTTACCCTTTCACGCATAAACGGCTCAACCGAATTTTATGAAACTTGGTATGTATGTAGTACTAACCCAACTTAGGCTATAGACTATACTAATATTCTCTGAGACTAACAGGAGTGGGGGTTATAAATGAGCCCTGAAATTAAAAACCGGTATTTCGTTTCCTATTGGCTTTTTGGAAAATATGCACATAACAAAAGTTGTTTATTTTGTTATTTAGAGTAACTTTTGATATATACACTTTTGTAATATGCCAATGTATAAACGAGATATATGCTAAAAACAATAGCGGGACTCAATCATTTTAAAGGGCACAAAAGGCTTAACCGACCTTAACGAAACTCCGTATGTGGAGTAGTATTAATGTTTTTTTTTAATTATAACCTATATAAATATGTTTAGAAACGAGTAGAAGTGGGGATAATAATGGGAAGCTTTAATGAAAAACCGGGATATTTCGTTTCATATTGGTTTTTCGACAATGTTACACATAACAAACGTTTATTTTGTTATTTAAAGTAACTTTTGTTAAATAAAATTTTGACGTATACCGAAGATTAAATGAGATATACACTAAAAGGTATAGCGGGAGTCAACAATTTTATTTTATTACTTTTTTATTTATTATTTTTATTACTCATTGGAGTGTTTGTAATATAGGAATATTATGACAAATCATGTTAAGTTTTTAGACTTATATGATAATTCTAAACGTGATTCGGATTACTGAGGGGTTCTATGAATCTCCAGTCGTCAGGAAACCCTCTTACAAATAAATAACCTATAAGGATTACAAATCAAGCCATCTCGAAAAAAATTGCTACACAAAATTTCATTTTCAAGGTTCATTAAATCAATTATCTAATACCATTGAAACCATCCCAAAATGATTAGAGAGACATAAAACTAATTCCACACCATGGTTTGGTGAAGAATGTCGTCCATTGGTAAAATAAAAAAAAAGAGCCTTAAAAATATTTAACTAAAACCCCACAAATGAAATTATCATAAATTATTAAAAAAAAACATAAAGGAATTATTAGAAATCTAGTAAAAATGAATAAAGACTAAACCTATTAAAAATGTATGATAGTAAATGCATACTATATTTAGAAAATATAAGACGGGTACGCTCATTTTGAATACCAGTACTCTGCTTGGTTTTTAAAAGGTTGTTTGGGAGGGAGGCAGTGTAGAGTTGCGAGAATTAGGTAGAAGTCGGGTAGACCAGAGCGCTGAGGCGGCATTCGAATCACTATAATGACGATCTGAATCAGCTTCAAGAATTCTAAAGGTTAGCTTTTTAATTTTGTTTTATTGAGAGCTATATTATGAGTCTGTACAATAGCCAGTGCCTTAGTTCAGCCTTCCGCTTTTACAATGAAACTTATTTGGCAGTAGACTTCCAGATTTTTATAGGCTTCCATCTCATCTTTCCTGCATTTGATATTGCCCAAGGGGTAAATGGTACTGGACTGCTGTAGTCGGTAGCTTCTCAATAGAGAGCCAAGACAAACCGCCTCTGGGCCAAATTTAGCTATTGATGCGAACACGCTTTGTGGGCCTGCTTAACCCTCTCCTGTTCTCTCTCTCTCTCTCTCTCTCTCTCTCTCTCTCTCTCTCTCTCTCTCTCTCTCTCTCTCTCTCTCTCTCTCTCTCTCTCTCTCTCTCTCTCTCTCTCTCGCTCTCTCTCTCTCTCTCTCTCTCTCTCTCTCTCTCTCTCTCTCTCTCTCTCTCTCCCACTCTCCCTTCTTCTTGTGCTATGTAACATTACTAGTTATATTCCGGACCCCCGAATGAAATAAACACACGTTCATCATTCGTTCTGAATAATCTGAATATAAGCTGCCAAACGTAAATTTCCTATCAGTTGCCTCTTCCTTTGGGATGTGATAGAAAACGCTGACCTGTTTGAATATGAGTAGCTAAAAATACTAATTTATTTATCATTCTGTTGTAGTGGATTTATATACAAATATCTGAAGCTTAGTTGGATTTAAAATTAAATATTTATTTTTACTCCAGCTGGTTTTCCTGACAGTGGCGGCTTTACATTCGTCATGAGGTTGTAAGCTGTCGAAATGTTCATTTTCAGTATTTTAATCAGTTGTATCCATGTAACATGCTTCGCTAAAGTTGAAGTTAATACATTAATGAATAATAATTTTGAATGATATGGCTATATTTGTATAGGAGAGATCGCCCACAATCACATTGAATTACCTCTCCAATGGGGCTCAATAATTTAATATATTAACATATTTAATGATATTGTTTTTACATAACTCCTACGTTTATTAGTTATTTTAGGGGATTTATTACCGATATTCTCTCCTTAATGTTTAAAAGAAACTATTTCTCAAGTGGCTTTTGAAATCGAAAAAGAGTACCTTTCCCGTTATTGTTTATTCACGCCTCCACTGCACGTGGTTTTCAGCCAATTTACAAATTAAATCGCCAGCTGAAGTTGCCCCTTTAAGACGATTTTTCAAAACTATATTAAACAATTTATATACAATAAAAAGATACAATTTTAATTTCTGTTTTAATTGATTAATTTTTTTCTCAACATTTATCGTTACTTTTTCATTTCACACAGAATAAAAACGATAATAATAATTTTTTTTGGTGTCTGTTTATTGGAGTGCAATCTTTATTTTCACGAGCGAAAGACTGTATAGCTTCTAAAAAAAAAACTGTTTATGTGGATCAATGTTAAACCAACCTACGGGGTATATTCATATTCTTACAAATAAACTGGAGTGGGGTTTGTAATTTTATGATGAGGCCCATTCTCCTCATATTTCGATTTAAAATCTCACCCACACTCACCCACACACACCCACACACACCCACACACACCCACACACACACCACACACACACCACACACACACACACACACACATACACACAAACGCATTAGCAAACACGCGCACACAATAAATAAAAATAACATATAATTTCAGACATAAATAGTAATAAATCCAATAAATAAAAATCAATTTTACCAGCGTTGTTTCTAATTCTCATTATATGCTGAATTTTAAAATGTATTAGCAGATTTCCCTTAAGGGAAATCAGCTATTGAGGTTGTACTCATGACGCGAGTTTCGAAAAATTTCTTCAAATGTCCATCGATCCTACCCAGGAGATGACGAAAATGAGGTCATTTCAAAATTATATATATATATATATATATATATATATATATATATATATATTTGTCTGTTAACGCTCTAGCGGACGTAATTTTTGTTTGATCGTTACCAAACTCGGAATTTAATCGTTTTAAAAAAAATATTTTTTCACCATACTACGATATAATCAATCACCTGTTTTACACACCTAATTTGCGGTCCGAAAGCTACACTTCGCCGTCCTAGGGCCGAAAATGAATATTTCGCCCTAGGGCCGAAAATGAATATTTCGCCCTAGGGCCGCAAAATCAGCTGTTTATTATTTTAATTCATTCATTTCATTATATACATTATATTAGTTTGCTTTGTTCGTATTATTGTTTAGTTATATAATCCAACTACGAGTAAAAGTGTGAATGTGTCAAACAAAAAACAAGTAATAGAATCTTCAAAGGGTATTATGTTTTCAAACAACCAAAATTGTACTTTTAACATTTCTATAAATCAGAAATAAACGAACTAACTTTTTTTAGCATTTTGAAATATATCAGTTGTATTAAATGAAACACACATATGTCCATCTCTCTTTATTAACTTACATAATAACATAACGTAAAACAATCCATACATTAAACATTCATCATGTCCCCATAACCACAAGATAACCTTCTAACAAAGAGGTACACTTAACCAAAAGAAAATCTTGTTTTTGATTAATGTTATATCGTATTAATATTTATTGTAGTATGGTGAAAAATAGCGTTCGTGCCTCGGGCCAAAGTGCTTTTGCCGGCCCTCGAACTTTTCATGACCTCGACTACGTCTCGGTCAAAAAATATCTTGGGCCGGCAAACGCCCACTTTCGGCCCTTGGTACGAAATATACTATTGTATGTGTGAAGTTTTCATTCAAAGTAAAACATATGGTATTCAGTTCAAGTGATCAGTTATTTCAAATAAAAGTGGTTCGATTTAGTGGAGATTCCAGACCTGTCCTCTGTTCATTTGAAAAAGGAATGAAATATTACGTTTAGCTGACCCAGTTAAGAGTTCGTTTCCAGTTTGGAACAGAGCCAGACAAAGTTATTATTAAGCTAGAAAACGTAGTAGCTTTTATGCACATATTTCTTTTTATTAACCATAATGTTCTTCATTATTTACTGCAGATTTCATAATAAAACCGATGAATACCTTTAGAAAAGGCATAATTTGTTTAAAAATGTCCTAAAGAAGATAACAGTAGAGATAAAGCCATAATGATAAGCGGAGTAAATGTTAAAAATATATCGAGACAGGTGTCGACAGAACTCATCTTCACATTTTATTTTATATTTGACAGTCTGATCATGAAGAAGAATGTTTAAATATAGTATTTCATTGGATTACAGTAATATCGTGAAAATTGATATTAAAAAGTTGTATGTATGCTGGTCAACTTGTTTTACCTCTCATATTCTAAGTTTATCCATTTTAACACCCACGGGCTGTTAAAATTATTTTGTTGGCTCAATAAAGTACATACATCCACTGGTGTTCAGCCACCAGTATTCGCTGGCAAACCTCAAGGTGTGGAAGAATCTGAAAGTCAGCGAGACTCTTTCTGCAAGCATCCCCTTCAAAATGTATCAGTAGATTCACGAGTTCGCGATATCTACAGGTTACCACCCTATTCTATCCAGGGTGGGTCTAAGGATTTTACTTAGTAAATTCCGTCACTAAATAAATTTATTTGTCCAGGCGGGAATCGAACTCGCCACTCTAGGTTTGCCGAGTGAGATTAAGGTCAACGCTTTAACTCGCATGGCTAACCTGAGAATAGCTACCAAATGAATTATTTTTTTGAAATACAACTATTATTGTCAGTAGTATTTTATAAAACACCAAATTTAGAAATCAGAGTATCTCCCTATATGTGCCTACAGGAGCAGGAGCTGGCTTATGCTCGACATACAGATAAGCAGAATCACTGGAGCTGAAATGAAATACTTATACTGTGTTGGAGAACTAGAAGATACTGCGTAAGAAATGAAATGATTACGGAGGTTCTGAAAGCCACTGAGCTGAAGTCCACCCTATACAAAAGAGCACAACGGTTTAGTCAAGCAAAGTGGTTTAGTCTTGTATGTCGAATAAGGGAGGACGGGGAAACTAGAAAGGTCCTACCAGAGGCCACTTGGCAGGCCAAGATTTTTTTTAAAAAGAGAATATATCTAAAGAATTGGAGGAACATCTCTCTAATAGCTGAAGCAACTTCGCAAGGACCGTGGAGCTTGGCAACGTTTCAACGAGACCTCTCCCCGCTGGCGATTGCACTACGAGGTACATAGGGGAAAAGAGAAGAAGCTATTTTGTCAGATGCCGTCATTACTGACACAAATTTATTAACTGATATACAAGAGCAATTCTTGTTGTTGTCGTTATAATTTCGGAGGACGAGCTAGCTTTTAACTATTGGGGATAATTTTAAGTTCAATCATAAGCATTGGACAACTTTATCACCATCTCATAAATGGTTTTCATGATCTAGTTTCGTAATCACATAAGATCTTTCTAAGCATTTTAGAAATGACATTACTTAATACATCAAACGTGAACTGTTCATCCTCGTCGATCTATTTATCCACTATATCATACTCCTCTATTTCTTTGCTTAGTGCATTTCTATTTGATCAATTTATTTCCTTGCCCTCTCTTCTACTTCTACACACTTTAGATAAGTGTTCATTTTGTGAACATCCGGTACATTAGAATCGTGGCTTTGCAGTTCTTCACTCGACAATGTCAGTCACAGCGATAACATTCAACTTGCCCCGTCACTGAGCTAGATGGACTTACAATGTTACTTCAAGGTCTTTAATTCATATACCTGTAGTATCTCCTTATTCCCAAGGTGAGACGACTCAGTAGGCAGAAGAATTTCTATCAACTTATCGGGTTAACCTCTTGTAATGAACGTTCACTTATCTACCAATCACCGGCACCTTGGTTAAATTAAAGACCTATTAGTAAATCAATGATAGAGTCATGGTAATTGGAACAGATAAAACTACAATGTGTCGTTAGCCACCTGAAATATACTAAATAAGAAGCCTTTGTTTTCGCCTTCCTGTTGGAAACGTAATAAGAACTTGAGTTACTCAGTTATCACATTCGGAGTTATATAGCAATAAATGAGACTTGAGGGGAAGAAAAAGTTCATTATATATCTTATTGATGGGTTTGAACCTACACTCCCCAGTAATGTTTTGAGTTTGAAACGCTATATCATCCGTTAATGTATTATCAACTTACATTAAACAAAATACTTGTTATAGTCGGAGTAAGGTGTGCCATACACCTTCTTCAGCTTGATACTGCATTTTGCGTGAATTTCTTCCACCCATTTAGTTAATATGAGAAATCGACTACCTAAAATGGCTATTCTAATTGACAAGAGGACAACGAACTAATCATTTTATATTATATATATATATATATATATATATATATACAATACGATTGTGTGTGTGTGTGTGTGTGTGTGTGTGTGTGTGTATAAAATATATATTTAAATATAAATTCTATTTAAAGTTCTTTATATAATTATAATTCTATGATGATTGGCATCAAAATTTAAATTCTTGTTTGTTTGTCTTTATATTTGTTGCTCAGCTACATAAAAACGGCTGGGATCCCACGCTGGAACTATTCCAGAATTCGAATTTTCAACTTGGATACTCGTCACTATAGATTCGCCAATAATCTCTTTGTACTGGTTTAATCGTATAAGTGTAATGAGCTAATTCGGCTTAGATTACATTTTAGTCTCAAAACTGCATAGCATTTATGAATTTCAAAACTTTGTATTCGAACATACCAAATAGATCTTCGGTCACCAAATAGAATTTATGTGTTTCATGTGACTTACCTCGGTAGAATCGAGAAAAAAAATAAAACTCCGTCACATATGTCCTGCGTAAATTAAGCAGATTTCCCACGTGCTGCTATGGCACCGTCGTGATCGCATTCTCACTGAAAACCAGAAAGTACGAATTACTCGCTTTATATTTGAGCAAATTACTTTCTAGGTGCATATAACAGAAATTAATGTATATACACAACTTTTGTTATGTGTATATTTGCCGAAGTACCAATAGGAACGAAATATCGCGATTTTTCATATCGCCCTTAAAACCGCCACTTTTCGTTCGTCTCTCAAAATATTAATATAGCTTAAAGTATAATTGGGTCAGTAGATATACACGTACCAAGGCTCATAAAATTCGGTCAGTCGTTTAGGCGTGAAAAGGTAACAATCAAAGACACCAAAGCCAAAAGTTGCTGATGTCGTTTCATTGGCATGTGAAACGAAAAGTAACATGAAATTTTGAGAAAAAAAGAAAATGCAGAGTTTTATATATATATATATATTTTTTTTTTGTTTGAACCGACCTTAATTTTGTCATCCCCTGGGTCGATGGGGTCGATGGACATTTAAGAAAATGTTTGTAACCGTACATGCACCTAGAATATGTATATTCTTAACGTAGACTATTTTATACTTTATTACCGCATACAGGGGTGGGGCATTTCTCGGATCAGTTTGTATTTAGAATGTATCTTTGACAATTTCAGAAATTGTTTTATGAATACATCATGTGCTGATCGTCCTTGAGCAAAATTAGAACTTGAGGTTACACCTTAATTCTGCTAATCGAATGAATTTAGGAAATAAATTAAAATAAATAAAAAACAATATTACCAGTTCGCTTTATTATAAATTATTTTAAATCCCACAAACATTCAAGGACTCAAACAAACACACACACACACACACACACACACACCAATCCATCATTAAATTTAATTTAATTGCCAAAAATTAAAATCTAACGCTCGGCTTGTGGATTCTGATTTTATAAATGAAAGGAAGGTTTTCAGCTTCTCTCTGTTTCAATAGTTCTAATCTAGCAGCGGGGAACGTGAATGGCTGAAATACCAGAAGTTCTGATCCTCTATTTAGATACCCTATTCCTGATCAAATAGTTATACCGACAACATTCTTGGACCATATCCAGGATAAAGGAGCTCCAAATAATGCTTACTACATCCATAATTTGCGTTCAGTAGCGACTAATATTTTTTTTTTTTTTATTTTTTGTGATTTTATGCTTCCTTTTTGGCAAACAGTCATTTTTAACTGACGATTTTCCATATATTTACCTAATGCCGTACCTACTTCAATTTTTGGCGTTTTCTTTCTTTTAATATTTAATTTTTTTTTATAACGTAAATTCTTCATATAACCTACCTATCTCACTCCCTACACCTTTTTATTCTACCATCTACCCGAATATATTCTTTCCCAGCGGGTTAATCCAGTATAATCTTGAGATATTGATTACGCAGAGCAAATTATAGAATGGGCATTATGGGGAATGGAGTGAGATGAGAGATTTAGTATTAAATGTTTTGGTTTTCATTATTTTTCAGTATGTGGGTTGAGGTGTGAAATATTCTATATTTAAGTGCCAAAAATGAATAATTTTATTTAAATTTGATGGTCTTCGGGTCAACCAGGAATTTTGAATTATTAAACACGATTCCATGGGAATTCATTAAAAGAGTAATAAACCCTACGGTTTGAATGGCATCACAAAAGTTCGATTGTTAATTTTTCTACTATCTTGTACCAAATAAAGGAAGTATTGCAATCCAGAAAATTTTCTGATTCCAGATTTCAACAGCTATTATAAGATTTGACCTTCTCTGAACCAATTTTGACTAGTTTTGACGTGACGTGTGTAAGTATGGGGCATAAGTCAAAAACAGTTATTTCATTTGAGACCTATATTTTTTATCTCTGTACCAACGCATTGAATCGTATAATATCATAGAGCACAATTTATAGAGCTTTGCTTGATAATAAAAAAAAAAAAATCCCTTTACATATGAGTTAAACCATTGGTTTTAATCTAACACGGTAAACCTGTAATGGCGAGTTCGATTTTTACCTGGTCAATAGGAATTTATTTAGTGAGGCGCTCATTAAATAAAATCACTAGTCCCACCCGGGATAAAAAAGGTCCGTCACGCAGGGGCTGCGTAAACTAAGCAGATTTCCCACGTGAAGTTATACAATAGAGAAATCTCCATACGAGAGCCGAACAGTTATGGCAAAGGGCCAAACTAACTTTTGGCGTGAAACTCAGGTCACCCGTTATCGGCCCAAATTTAATAAAAATGCAAATATCTCGGTTATTATTCAAGATAGAGAATAAATGTACAGAACAATATTTATAGTAAATGTAATGTACAATAAGATTGGTTTTATACAATTTTTCGATCCGACGTATGGTAACGGAGATATTTCGAATTTTCAAAAATTCCCCCTCTAAACCACCCCCCCCCTCCCACTGGTCCGATTTCAGCCAACGAACATGATCTGTCTTTTTGCATAAAACGTTTAAATATCGAGTTTGGTAACGATCATACAATAATTGTGACCGCTAGAGCGTTAACAGACAAATATATATACAATTTTGAACGGACCTCATTTTTGTTATCTCCTGGGTAGGATCGATGGACATTTGAAGGAAATTTTCGAAAATTGCGTCATGAGTACGACCTCAATAGCTGACTTCCCTTAAGAGAAATCTGCTAAAAGATGGTAACTTGTATATAACCCGTCTCAATTTTGTAGTACAAAGAGGATGTTATTCTATAATATTTATCATTTTTTTCTTATTTTTTAAACCTCTCATACTTACTATGAAATTTTACATTTCTTTCTTCTCGCCCTACTTTCCCCCCCCCCCCCCCTCCCCCTCCTTTTCCTTCTTGATTTTGATCAAACAGGGAGCTGCGCAACTGTTGTTTCAACAATCTTAAATTTTGATTTTGATTTCCTCATTCTAAGCCTAGCAGTTTTAAAGTTTTGCGAGATACGTAAATGTGTACTGACGTACACCGAATCAGATATAATGACTATAAAGAAAGGTTAAAATGGGTAATTTTGTTGAAATCTAAAAGCGAAAATTTTACTACTTAATTTTAATTCGCTTTGTGCAAGGTGACGACAAAGGATGTATATAGCAGGATAAGTTCTATAGTAAAAACAATGTCGTAATATGTCTCACTACTTTCAATCTTTATCTTAAGAAATAACCGATGAATAAAACTTGGCTAATCTGAGTAACCATACATTGTTCCATAATAGTTGCAGAATTGACGATAAAATGTTAGAAAATAGTGCACACGTCAAACCGAAGCTAGTCGAATTGGGTCCAGGGAGGGCAAGGACGTATAATTTCTTTGAAACCTAATACCGAAAATGTTGGGGTTACAATAAATCCTTTACTTTAGAAGAGGAACTAAAATGTGTATAGAACAACATTAGTTTGTCAAGAAAGACTCTATTATATATGAGAGATTATGTTCAATGAGTTCTTTGATTACAAATGAGTTACGTAACATCTAACCTTTAGAAAAAAGTGTACTTATCTAAAATAAGACATGAAGAAATATTCTGTGAATTGAAATTAAATAATATGGTGTACATTTTTTCAAAGTATTCTTATTATTTTGAAAGATTCTATATCGCAATTTAGATTGAACTTGCTATGATATTTGGAACTGTCTATTATTCATACTCCCCAGTGGCGCTCCGTATACCCAGGTCGTACATTCTATATTGGGTAACTTTATGTATATTTCATAGAATGACTGTAATTTACATCAGTTACAATTCCAAACGGATCAACGTTCAAACAAACATAGGTGCTCTAAATAATCAGAATTTTACCTTATGAAAATTAAAATCATTGGCTTAGCAGGCTAAGGAGGGCTGAGATCATCTTCAGGGCTTCTTCTAATTATTATATTATTATATCTACCATCCAGCTGGGAGTCTTTATATAGCTAAGCACTGAAGATGATGGTATGAATAATAATGAAACTAGTAAAGGATGAAGTCTCTCTCATGCCGTAATTTCTCTATTAGATATATTCCCTGTTTAAAACCTATTTTTTGTTAGGATAAGACTTAATAAAAAGTAATTCTAAAAAGATTCAACTTTATTTATGAATATTTCTGAGAAAAAATAATAATAATAAAACATTTCGGTTTGTTAAAATTTCAATACAATATAGTTATATACAGAGAATCTTTTTTTAATAAGGAAATATATCTCATGATATATTTTTAATAATATTGACTGGTGGTGAGCTGCTTTAAATGTGTGTGTGTGTATATAATTCTGACGGTAGTGTAAAGGCACCACGTAAAAGAGGGGATAGGAATTGGTATCACACCATATAATTCATAATCATGGATATTTTTTTAACTATGTATGGATAAATGTATCTTTCCGGGAAAGTGGTTTTAAAATTAATGATGCATCCATTTCATGTACATAATTACCAATATTAAAAATAGTCGTTTGTATGTCTGGAGAGTAAACGATATATCAGGTTAATCAGAAACACTTTTTTGTGGCTCCTCACAATTTATTTCTAAAACCACTTAGCACTTTCAGTAATTAAATTCCTATCCTCAGACCGTCAGAGCGTAGGGCGTTCCTATAGAGTTGCTACCTGGCTAAACCCTGCCGATGCACCCGCTGGGAGCGGGTTGCGAGGAAGACGTAGTTGTAGTTCCATAGGGTAGAGTATATAGGACGTCACTATCGATAAACATCTTCAGCCGGAGACTGTGGAGCGAACACCGGAGTTGACTCGAACATATGGAACTTTTAAGAGTTTCCATTCCACTACGTGGTATGAGTAGTTGGTTTTCTTGGAGACGGGGAGGCACCCGACTAGTTCATAAAATGCTGGTGGGTGGTCTGACGTTGTGAAACTCTAAATAAGTAACAAGTCGACGTGGTACCTTTTATGAACAGGCGTGATGATTGGATATATAGTGTAATTCATGAGTAATGCTACTCCGACGTTTCTGCCATTTACTTTTTCGGCTCGATGCATGGTGTAACCCGTAATGTGTCCAAGGGTTTGAGGAATGTGTCCCATTTCAAACAAAAGAGCGCCAAGCTTGGAGTTCTGAATGACAGATCCATTTAAGTGGTCATTTAGTGTGGAGTGGGGACTGGGTATTCTATAGAGAGGGTAGCAATGAGGCTCCTGATTATCTTCACCATGGTGTTAACCACGGACTTGAGTTCTTCGATCCAGAGTTTTGCACCATTGGGGTTTGGGTGGAGGTGAGGGTGGTTGGTGAGCAGTAGGTGGTTGTGTGGGTTGAGAGGAAAAGGCTGGGCAGTAAACTGAATGAGGGATTCGGAGGCTATTGACCCAGGTGTTAGATTTGTGAGCTGGGTGGAGTGGGTAGTGTTGGGGTCGGGAGCGGGCTGTTCGACCTTCAATTTGTCGTAGGGCTTTTAGGCGATAGAGACAAGTGGAAGGAGGGAAGGTAGGAGTGTAAGCAGTTTGCTAATTGGAAGATGTTTCTCGGACACATGGCGAAATGTCTTGTGGGACACAGCACCTTACGCAGCTTGGTGGAAGGAGAATGTCCGTGTCTGTGACGGTGAGGGAACTGAAGGATAGTTTGAGGCGGATTGTTAGTTTTAACATTTTGTGGTGAATATGGGCTTAAGGTAGGTACTTGTATGTGGGTCAAATTGGTCCACTCTGGGGGGCTGAGGTCGAGTTCAAGAATGAGGATGAGGACTTCATTGGTGTTAATGTATAGAAGTTTACATTGCTTGAAGTTTCTTGGATGAAATTATTGGTGGGAGTTTGGATCTTGATGTAAGTTGGTGTTGGCTATTAAAGTCTTTGTTATATACGGAGTTTTGGTGGAGGATGAATTTGGAGGGGTTTTATTCTTCTAGGGATAGGAAAGGGGAGGGGATCATTGGTGGAGGGGTCTATCTAATTCAGTGGAACACAGTAATTGGAAGTGCGGTAGGATCTGAGAAGAAGTATACATTCCCAGTTCCGAAATTTTGGGCAGGGATGAAAAGTTCGTTGTCTATCCGAGGAAAACCAGTGCCTGGCTCGGCTTCCGTCGTGGGGGGGGGGAGCAACTCGATAACAGAAGTATTTTGTTTTAGGAGTTGTGCAATTTCATAGTCTGGGAAATGGCAGCCAATATCTCCATGATGGTTGGTACTTGTAGGTGCATAACTTGACCTTGACCATGGCGTCATTAAAGGGCTGGGAAAAAAACCAACAACAAAAAAGAGAGCTTGATACAATGATACATACAATCCTGATCACTGTTCCGTGTTTGCCGTCCGGTGTTGGTAAGGTTCCCTGATTGGATTTTGGAGGTAAGTGGACATCTAAAATCCACATGATTTTGTAATATCTGTTTTTGTCAGGAATCTTGGTTTGCAAGAATATTAGAGCTGTTCGAATGTTAAACATCATTCCTTTATTATTCAATATTATTGAAAATTAGAACATACACTCCAGTCAAAATTGGTATTCCAAATAGATGTTCCTAATAATTACAATAGTAATTCAGATTACAGCTTCAGACATTTTTGACCGTTAAATATCTTCAAAATTGTGAAAAAGGTATGAGTCATAGAAACGTTCGACGTGTAATTTCACCTGACTCTTAAATTATACATTGGAACTTCCATGGAAAATCAGTTTTTTTTATATTTCATTTTTAGAAAAGTAAGTTCAGATATTATTGGAATCTAGATTACATGTACCCACTCTGTGACGTTAACATGTGAATTAAAAGTGGATGTTTAGATTCCAGTTAAGCATTTCTTCAGTTATACTACCCTAAATGCCAGCTAAAAAATATATATAATAATAATTCAAATTTCATTTCAAGAACCCAATATTGCATTTATTATTATTCAAGTAAAACGAAATTCATTTTTTCACGTATTAAAGAATAATGGAAATAAAAAATATGTAAAGCAAGCTGATAGAATTTAAATGAAGACGAATATATGAAAGGCTGGTCTGGAGTATTAAAATATTTAGCAGAGGTAGACTAGCTAGAAGCGATAAATCCTACTCTATATATTATGAGCAGGCCCCAGTGGTCGCCCACACTCTCGACAAATAGCATGATGAATTTTCATGCATTCATTTTCTCGGCGCTAAGTGCATATTGCATAATTCAAAGTGAAATTAATTCTGATATAATAATGGACTTTTAAACCTTTTTCATTTTAAAGTATCTGTCACTGGATTAAGGGAAGTTTTAGTTTGAGGGATCTTTTACTGCTGGGAGAGAAAGTTTAGTTTGACAGATTTATTTTGGGGTGATGGAAGTTTTACTTTGAGGAATCTATTTCTGGATGGTGGATGTTTTAGTTTGAGGCATCTGTTTCTGGGTGATGGAAGTTTTAGTTTGATGGATTCATTTCTAGGTAGAGGGAAGTTTTAGTTTTAGGGATCTATTTTTGAGTGCTGGAAGGTTTAGTTTGACAGATTTATTTTGGGGTGGTGGAAGTTTTAGTTTGAGGGATCTATTTCTGGATGGTGGATGTTTTAGTTTGAGGGATCTGTTTCTGGGTGATGGAAGTTTTAGTTTGATGGATTCATTTCTAGGTAGAGGGAAGTTTTAGTTTTAAGGATCTATTTTAGGTTGCTGGAAGGTTTAGTTTGATGTATTCATTTCTGGTTCGAGGGAAGTTTTACTTTGAGAAAACTATTTATGGTCGCTGGAAGTTTTAGTTCGATGGATTCATTGGTTTCTTGGGGGAATGGAAATTTAATTTGAGGGCTCTATTTCTTGGTAGCGGAAGTTTTAGTTTGAGTGATTCATTTCTGGGTAGAGTAAAGTTTTAGTTTGAGGGATCTATTTCTGGATGCTGGAAGGTTTAGTTTGATGTATTCATTCATTTCTTGAATGAATGGAAATTTAATTTGAGGTAATCTCTGTTCCTACGTGGAGGATGGTTTTAATATCACTCGTAGGCACTGGACCTGAATTGTGATTTATATAAACACAATTCACCATATTTCATTTTATTAAAACTCTACACATTTCGCGTTTTTACTACAACGCCACTTCGCTCCTTCAAGAGTGTAATCCTTGCCTCTAAAACCCAGTCCATGGCCTAGAGACATCCGTTTTCAATGTTGGCTTGGTTTATATCTATAGGAAGACACGAACTGGTACCAAATTTTAATATAAATCATTATATGATTAAAATAGACATTCCTAAAATATACCTTTGCAATCTATGTTGGAATTATACCAAATTTCCTGATTATGAAGCGTCAATATTTCAAGCTAACTTAACTATATGTCAAGTTAATAAAAACGTTAAATCTTCGAACAAAAAAGTGAAAGAAAATACTATTTAAGTGTCTAATCTCAGTGTTTTGTTTACTGACATTTTCCTGTTCACAAACATGTCAATATTTTTAGTCTTCCTTCAGTCTCTTATTTTTTAAAACTTGGGCAGACTCCCGTATGTAAACTTTTTTGAAATCTAAACATTTAATATGATATACATTTTTCTTTACGTGACTAAAATCGTTACTTTCTTTATCACTGTAGGTCCAGGCTAAACTTTCTACCTCGTTACATATTTTCTGAATTCCAGGGGGCATTGTGTACTTCCCCTTCCTACTATGCCCTCTGTTACTAACACATTCTTGCCTGTCCAATTTTCTCCGTTTATATTTTTCATTAACGTTCTCAAATTTTAAGGCCACTCTTTATCTCGTCACCCCCCCCCCCCACATTTGTTTTACTACAAAAAATTTCTCTTGAAAACTGAACATTTTTGGGTCAAATTTGCAATTTTGATGTTTCTCATTATAACTACTTCACTACATATTTTTCTGTGTCTTACTAATTGGTTTTTGGATAGTTTCAATGTGGTAATTATACTTCTTGAAAATATAATTTCATTTTAAAATAAGATTTATCTTGAATTCTAGAGGGTGACAGGAGACAATTGTTATCATGCGTCCAGAAACTTTCTTTAATTAGCCATTTAAATGTAATGTATTGTCTGGTGGTCTAACCTCAACAAACCAAATCATTATTTTTACTTAAAAAATGCTCAACATTTTCTCCTGTCACCCACTAAAACTCAAGATGAATCTTATTTATAATATGACAATCACCACAGTTGAATGTATATCTCCAATGTAGTTTTTCCTCCCAATGCAGTTCCTCTACTCTCTAAGCCAAGAACATAAATTCGATAATAACTTCTGAAGAAGTGCTAATGAAAAAGTAAAACATGCAAAGCCAATTAAATGAAAGTGATCGAACAATGTGGTTTTGTAATATTACCTCAATATAGGAGTTGACCCATTGTTTATCGTGTTTCAAGCTCATTTTCTTTGTGGGAAGTAATTGCATTTAATAGTGCCCTTATATATACTACTCATTTTTCAGGACTCAAAATTGTTTTTCGAAGACATTTTTACACGAAATCCATAATTCAGTTTCAAGTATTTGTTCAAATTAAATTATTGAAAGTAATCTAACGAATGTATAAGTATTTATGAAACGTTTAGTATATTTGTGAATGCCAGTGGCCTTGAGCATTTTCATCTTATTTACTGAAGAATTAGTAATAACAATTAATAATGATGTAAGTTTAAACAAAAATAGATAAATAGTTAAACTTTCAATTATTGACTTGCAACATTTTTCTACTGCCCACAACTTTATTATTTCTAGTTTCTAATTAAGCATTTTATATATGAAATCTTATTGATGAATGATAAATTCCACAATGAAAAAATAAAATAAAATAATGTAGCCCATTTTGAAATTCTTAGGTTCGCCACTTCAAGTACAGGGCGCAACAATATTACTTGTTTTTTTTTTAAGTTTTTTTTTTTTTTTTTCAAGCGAAAACGTATATAACTAGTTCTATAAAGGATTCATTTTGAGTGAGTGAGGTTTTTTTTTCTTTTGTTTATTATCTGTATTTCTTTAATAACAATCGGGCATCCATGCAAGATATTATTTATTTTAAGTAATGAAATGGAAATTCCAATTACCATAAATTATAATTAGTTAATATACTCCGAGTTATAATTTATGATTGATTTACAGTTTGTACATCTCCACGTGTCTAGCTCCCAATAGGATAAATAAATATTTAATGTAAGTTTGATATGTAGACAGTTTTTACCCTGTTAGTGTTTCACTTTTATAAATAAAGGAACAGTTTATATTTCATTTTTTCCCTACGAGAAATTCCGAAAATCATTTTTAAACTCCAAAAACATTAAAAAATTGTAAAGTTGATATGTTTACTTAATTTAAGCTCTATTGAATATTTTTTGTTTTAGAAATTATCGTAACAATTCTGTTATGTTGCAGATTGAGTAAAGCCGCCAAACTTAAACAATAAAGATGAATTAAACGGACAGAGTGCTTTCGAAGCAGTGCATCATCATCAGTGTCATAACACCCTGGTTGTCCTTGGGTCCTCCAAATCAACATCCAGGACGTTAGGGCGATAATGCAATTCGTCAAAAGAGCTCTATCGCTTTAATAAATCTTCATTGTAGAATTTTGGCCACTTTACTCAACCTGCAATATAATTCACTCCATCTGCCATAATACCCAACTAAGAATTCTGACATGCTCTCTAAAATATTGTTTTATTAGCTTCTGCGTAAGTTGTGAGCTAGGGAAAGTAGTAGGCAAACTAATGTGATACTCGGACAGTTTAAAAACTTGCTTCCCATTATCAGCTGATTTTATTGATACTATTTTAATCAATGACAATTTGTAAAACACTGTGGACCCAAGGTTAGTGTGGTACTTGGCAGTATAACTACTTACCAATAAAGAAAGCGTTCTGGAATTCTTTGCATACATTCTATGGGAGCAAGCAGTCAATATCAATGCAAAGGAAAAGTCCTTTGATCAGAAAAAGAACACGATATTGTAATGAAATGGTTGATTTTTATTCAGTTATTTTAGTTTGTTGGAGTAATACTAATACTTTAAGACTACTTTGCGGAGTCTGACTCCATGTTTTTGGAGTAATCAACAACGTTTAGATATATCCCTTAATCTATTGAAATTGTGCTATTTTCGAAATATTTCTTCAAATGTCTATCTTCCTGGATGGGCATTAGTAGTGAGATGAAAATGACGTCCGTTGTCAAATATATATTTGTTTGTGAGCACTAGTGGTTAAAATTTTGTTTGATCCTCGTTATTTCAACGCTTTAAGCAGAACTAATGATGGAGTTTCTTAATTGCTGAAATCGGACCATGGGGAGGGAGGAGGGTTTAGAGGGTAGGAAACCGAAAATTCCTATTATCTCAGTTATAATGAATCGAATTAAATATTGTGGATAACCAATCTTATTCCACATTTAATTTCATACAAATACTGTTCTGTCCACTTTTTCTGTAATGACTAAGATACAGAACTTATGCGATTTTTACTTCAAGTCTGAGTCACCCCACACTCTAATCCAACCAGTATTTTTATTCCTGTTTACATAGGAGAAACAGAGAATAGGTGGTAAGTTGAAATCATCAGCGCATTCCTAGTTTACGCATCAACGCTTGCATAGTTTATGCATCCTCCGCTTGGAGAACGTTTTAGACCTTCCGAGGACCCATCAGTACAGCAATCACCTGATAAAGCCGGTTGTCAGACTGAAAAATATATAGTGAGTGCATACTAGACATCGTTGAAGCCAAGGCGAATTAAAAACAATGTGGTCAAGGGAGGATTTTATATGTTGGTTCTCTTCCCAAGGAGTAATTTTGATGTATGATATGGCAATTTTATTATACGTAATTCTTACAGAAGAATGGATACCATTGTACGACATTGTTCATCATTGCTGAAAACTTAATCGTGAAAAACCTTTGAATCTACATATATTGATCTAAATATTCCAAAAGTTAAAAATATTAAATAAGTTCGAAAATTGGAGCAAACCGTCTTTCCTTGAATTAATCCAATTTTCTGCCACAATGTCGGAAAACCTATGGTTTTCACTTAATATAAGAATTATAATTCTGGTTTATATACATTTATGTAATTGCATCTTGATATTTTGTGGACTTATCTATTGACAGCAAACCTAAGAACCCCTCTCTCCTACCCAATATAAACAGAATCGTCATGTTGGGAATACTGAGTAATATAAAATGAGAATCTGACACATGCATTATGCATTTACTCCTATGTCAGGACTGTACTGGCTTATAGGCGCAATGCATATTCATCTGACAAGCTCAATATTCTAAAAATATTGAACATCGTATTCTATCCAAGCAGCTGGTTTTTAGTCCCTTTGCCTTTGAGTACCTCTCTGGCTATAATTTGATAGTGCCATACCAACGAACACATTTGAAAATAATAATGTTAGTTTAGTCTTAAATACATATGCTCTCAACTGTTTTATTCATTGAATAATTTTATTTATAACATTTTATGTGCTCGCAATCAGTAATATTGTTATTATTCTGAGTTACTTTTTAGGTGTTGTTGGTTTTACTTGTTTCAACTTTTTTCGAGACATATAGTTATTCAAAATAAGAAAACGATTGTTCGTGATTACAACTTTGTTAACCAGTTCGTGATTAAATGGAGATGAATTCACTCAAGAGATAGCACACGTTCTCTTGTATGTAAGATCTGGGTAGGTGGCTGGGAAAATAGACGAACGGCTGCTCTTAACTTAACCATATACCTCGTCTGAGTTTGTGTGAGTGTGTGTGAATTATCATCGGGATTGCCTTGTATTAAAGAATTCTTAATTTAGTAGGTAATGTTTTGGCAGCGATTTCGTAAATTAAAATAACATTATTAAGGCTTTTACCAGATAAAATAATATAAATAGCCACCTTAATCTTCCCTTTCAAATATTCTATAATAATATATGAAAATGGTAAGATCGTATTTATGAAAGTCATCATCTTTTCAATATTGAACTAATGAATTTCTGTTTATGTGGACTCTTAAACATTACAGAATATCTGAGGGCAAATGTTATAAAAACCAGCCCAACTGGGTATATAAAATAATTTAAAAAAAAAATATAGTAGGCCTTGGTGAGCTGAGATTAGCAAAAAATGGACCAAGTACAAATACGTATTTAAAAATATTGTAAGAAATCAGTCTTACCTCTTAAGCATTTGCCCTGGGAGATAAGGCATTGATAGTTCAGAGAAAGAGAAAGGATAAAGGGCAAAATAAATAGGATGAAGGGGAAAGGATAAAAGGGATGTCTCAACAATCCTCCGTCTGGCAGGATAGAGAAATAAGTACAGATGAATCGAGTATATAACAGTTCCGGTGAAAAAAACACTTTGGTACGGATCCTGCAGAAGGGAAAGGAAGGTTCCGGCATCAACACCAAAAACAACAGCAAAGTCTGGTATCTGACTCGCAACAGGTAGGGGAATGAATGGATGAGCCATCCAGCTGTCACAAGTTTACGACGCATTACAAGGGATCTATTTGATAGCCTCTTACAAATAATTATCCTACACATTATTATAGTAACAAATATTGTAATCATAATATTTGTTTCCATTTTAAAATTCAATCATTTTTTTTGTCAAAAATTATCATATTTCTAACATATTGTTAGTAATTTTCTATTGCATACCCTCGATAACAAGTCTGGTAATGAGATATCACGATAAATAGATTATCGAAGAAGGAAGGAAAAATCATAGCTATGGAGCTTTAGGCACATTATCATCAGTGCCTTATACACATCGTACCGTATCTCCATGAACAGATAACCACCTCAGTGGAGATTTTACCCTGTCTTCAATTCTTTAAGGCAATTTAAAAAATGGTTTCTGTGTATTTAACACAGTTGGTTTTATATGTAACCTTCCGTTAATTCATTCCTTTGTCACAAAATGTGTAAGTACTACTATCAGTAGTGCTAATACCTTTTCCAGATTGGATATTTCACCGTGACATGGTATTAGATTGTCAATACAATAGCTTTTAGCAAAGTGCTTTATCTCCAATCATTTGTGGGTATTCGTAATGAGTGATCTGTTTTAAAAGGAGTGAATTGTCAGCCATCCGAGCGTGGACGTGATAACAACATGAAAACATGAATAGAGAGATGTTCCTAATCACGCATGACAACCCTGATGAATTGGGGGATTTATCTCCCTTATTGATTGCAATACCGATAATCCGATAATGCCAAGATGCTTCCATTTAACTCACTATCAGTTTATAGCTACTACTAGCATTTTAGTTCCAGGGTTTAAAATCGAACTTTTTAACACTGAATGATAGCTGTAATGCTGTTGACCGAATGAAAATATTCAATTGATCGCCAATTCTTTAAGGTAGAAAAATACCGCTTTTTTCGTCTTTGAATACTGAAGTTTTATTTATAAATATATATAATTATTATTATATGCATATGATTTATTTTTATACGTATATAAATATATATGAGTAAATACATTTCCGTATGTAACGACAAATAATGAGTATACGCATATTGAAGTTTTAGTAGTCAGAATTCTGTTTAAAGATTTCGAAAGTCGATTTTTAAATGTTCTTATAAAAGTAAAGATCAAGTTCAATGACATAAATTGGATAGCTTGTTTAACTAGAGTTCCCACTATTTTAGAAGATGTCATTTATAAGTCATTTTAACAACAGGTAAATCTTCTCATTTTACGCCTCCCATTAATTAATTTATAAAAATCAGGAATTTACATATTTTCCATTGTGTGTAGTCAGGAAGGATATATATGCATTTAATTATTTTCTCTTGTGTGTGCATGCACAGGCCCGTGTGTTTGATATTTATTTCAAAGTATATTCCTATAAAAATACAATATTCTTTGAAAAACTTAAAGTTTGTTGAAGTATTACTTTTTTCATTCTATTCAATTCTAGGCTACCCGAAGACAACGTATCCTGATTTTTATTATAAAGTCGACGTTAATAATAGCATTCACCATATAGTTCACCACAAACTCAAAACTTTAGTACTCCTATACTCCTTTAATCTTCGTCATTGAAGTTTTTTTTTCTAGTTTGAATGAACAGGTTTATTTTTTTATGACTTAAGAACTTGAAGGAAATTGAAATATTGGTTTTACTGGGTTTTATTTTCAGGTCTATTTTTATTTCAGATTTATTATTTTAGACCAAATAGACGTGGTCTTTTCAGACATTGAACACAAATTTAACATTATTTTTAATTAATAAAGGGCATAATAGGCTGGTGTATTGGAAAAGACGGAAAAGGAGACAGAGTAACAATAAAATAGCTCACCTGCCGAACCCATAAATAGTGTGAGTGTTGATGTTACCAGAGGAGACAAACTTTTACTCGTTAAGCAATCACTCACTGGCTTTGAGAGTTCCTTCAAAGCAATATACCTATGTAGGAATTTATTTAGTGACGAACTCATTAAATAATTCCCATAGTCCAATCCTGGCTAGAAATGGGTAGTAACCTAAAGGTAACCCTTCCCCATTAGCCACAGTAGCAAAAAAGTGAACGTTTATAAATAATAGTAACGATTTATTTAAAAAATAAATGAACTCGTTTATAACCCACAGCTAATAATTTGTTTTTATATATGAAAGGATGTTAATGATTTTATTTATATTTTTTAATTCGAAATTTAATAGAGATATTTTTAGTTTTCTATTTGAAGCTCTCAGTTATCCCTCTGCCTTACTAATGTTATTTTGATTTATGGATATAATATAATATAATACCATGCGTAATTTCTCTGCTAGCGCCCGGTAGTAGTCTTTTGCCACATTATTCTGTCTTTTGAGTATTCGGACCCAGAAAGTGTATACATGGAGCCGTAATGTGATGAATCGACAAATAAGTCTTGACTCATAATTTACATTTGTCTGATAAACTAGTGTACTTAAGAATATAATGTCTGTGCCATCTAGAGATAATTACTTGGTCTATGATAGTAGTAATGGAACCTTCTGTTTCTGGAGTTTTTCAGAAGTAAACCATAATAAACAACATCTACCTCCGAGTCATAAAGGCGACCTTAGTAAAAACCGCTAAGCTTCTTATTTTGCCATTCTGAACGAAAATGAGATTACTCCAGAATTTCAGGAGCGGTACTACACTTATGTTCAATGCTAGAATCAGATTTAACCATTTATTTAATGACGAGGCTATCATTCGAACTAATGTAACGTCTTGGAATACCATCTGAGACAATAGAGATATTAAATGCTTAGAAAGCTCTTCCTGTTTGTCACCTCGATAAATACAGCATTACCACAGATGAAATCGGGTGTTGTGTTTTGGCTTTAGTTATCTTGATTTTAGTAGATTTTCCCTTTAGGGAAATGAGCTATTGAGGTTGTACTCATGACGTGATTTTCGAAAATGTATTCAAATGTCCATTGATCCTACCTAGTAGATGATCAAAATTATATATATATATATATATATATATATATATATATATATATATATATATATATATATATTAGTCGGTCGCAATTTTAGCACATTTCCCTTAGGGGAATTGACCTATTGAGGTCGTACTCATGACGGAATTTCCGACATTTTTCTTCAAATGTCCATCAATCCTACCTAGGAGACGAAAATAAGGTCCGTGCAAAAATGTATATATATATATATATATATATGTGTCTGTTACCGCTCTAGCGGGCGCAATTTTTGTCTGATCGTTACCAAACTGGATATTTATACGTTTTATGTAAAAAGACAGATCAAGTTCGTTAATGGCTGAAATCGGACTATTGGGATGGGGGGGGATGGGGTTAGAGGGCAGGATTTCTAAAAATTCGAAATATCTCCTATACTATACATCGAATCGAGAAATTGTATAGTATCAATTTTATAGCAAATTAAATGTGCTATAAATATTGGTATATACATTTATTCTCTATCTTGAATATTAACCGAGATATTTACATTTTTATTAAATCTAGGCGGCTGTCGGACGAGTGACTTTCCTGCCAAAAGCTAGTTCGGCTGTTTCCATGACTGATCGGCTCTCGTGAAATTTCTCTATTGTAAAACTTCACGTGGGAAATCTGCTTAGTTTACGCAGCCCCTGCGTGACGGACTTTTTGTCTTAACGTTACCAAACTTCGTATATAATCATTTTATGTGAAAAGAAAGATCCAGTTTGTTAACAGCTAAAATCGGACCAGAGGGAGGGGAGTTTAAAGGGGGAGAATTTTTAAAATTCGAAAAATCTCTGCTATTATGAGTCAGATCGAAAAATTGTGTAGAATCTGTCTTATTGAAAATGTAATGTTCTGTTATGTATATACGAGTATCTTCTCTAACTCCAATATTAACTGAGATATTTGAATTTCTTAGTTTTCGGCCTTTAGGAAACCCCCACTCCTTACTCATGTTTCATAATCTTTTATAAAACGAAACACTTTATTTGAAACTTAAATACCAAATATTGTTCTCATTGAAATTTTGCTGTTTAAGATAAATGCTAATGGCTTACGAGGAAATCTGTTAGTTAATGCAGAGTCTGCTTGACGGACTTGTTTTATTAGTCTATCAAGAATAGTTCCTGACTATTGTATTATGCAAAAACTATTGAGATGGAATCCCACATGTTCTTATCTATTTTATTATATACCAGCTTGAAAGATAACAGGTAAATGCAACTCACAAGCTCTAAATGAATAGTTTTTTCACGTTCTATTTAAAACCATATTGTTTATGTGACTCAATCTGCTAGATCATGTATATATATATATATATATATATATATATATATCGTTTTCATCAGAATCTATTATTGCTATAACTATTGCTAAATCATTAGTATAGTTTGTTAGTGAAGTTTATTAAGGAAGTTCGGCATTCTGGATTTGTCGTTGCTTCCTGGAGAGCTTTCTACGTTCAACAAAGAAATCTGTGCCTTGATGGTAGGATAGGTACATTTTGTTTGGTTTAAAGTATACAGGAGGTAGTATAGAGAGCCAGTGGTTTATTGACTGTCCGATAGTTGGTTTTGGCTGAAGCAGTGAATCCCAAGCCTTGTCTAGACACCTGTCAGGATAGTACCCTTTTGATAAGCCCTTCTTACTCGGACTCCCGACTTTTTCTTATCTCTGTCACCATTCACCTTCGACGTGGTTCTATGTGACTTCCTTAGATTGATCCTACCTCTCTTTTATTTTATATCAAATTCTTTTGTATAAATGTCTTTCACCCAGGGGTAGCTTTATCAAAACCTTTGTAAACATTTAGGATGAGCCAAATTAAGTAAAATCATAGAAGCGGTAAAATTGGCTGCAGGAAATGAATAGTGTTAGCTATAAACGAGAAGTGATGTTGGGTTTGATTCTTTTTTCTTTTTTTCTTGGGTTATAGAGTCCTGTTTGCCTTATCATATAAACTGACTGGATTAATGGCACCAATTTCTACTTTTCATATTCAAATATATTATCTCCCGCCCTGACCTAATCTTCTTGTCCTCGTTATCCTCATAAAATGTCTTCAGTTTTAGCCAAAAATATTAAATGGAAAAGCCGTTCGGAAGGCACAAAGTCAACTCATTTTCCTATTTTAACTTCTGTCTACTGAATCAGATGTTATCTCAATGCCAAAGAATAGGGTGTTTCCAGCATGCTCTACCCTTCAAAGCTTGTTGATTATCTGTTTGTGGTGAATGTCAGGCTCTTCTGTCAGGGACCTTTTCTCCCTCCAGGTAGCCCTTTGCAGATAGTACTCCACTTTAGGATAATCTTTTACATTACAACTCATCAATTATTCACACTTATCTTCGAACAGCTCTATATGCTTTCTCTACGTCCAGGAAATTAAATGCCTCATTGACATTTCCTAACTCCTCCTCATGGTCCATGCCTCCACTTTGAAGAGAGAATCTGTTCGAAGGACAATTTTTCAATTTTCATTCAAGTGACACTATTGTGGTTCTCTCGCACAACAGACATTACCCGGTCACTTAATGTTTTCCGTAAATTTGTGGATTAGAGCCCAGGTGGAGATTTTTCATTGTCGTCATCTACGATGGAAGATCGTTGAGCATTTAAAGTATTTGTAATTGTACTTGGAGAGAGAAAAAGACGTCCAATTCTCCCCAAGTGTTTTTATTTCAGCGCTAAGCGCTTTCGAAGACTATTGTCTCCATCTTCAGAGCTACATATGAAAAACAACAAAGTCAATAAAAACTATATACATTACAACAGGGTCATTAATCATACTAATATCAATAAATAAAAATACAAAATAATTATCTAAAAGAAGTGAATATAAGTAAATAGACTTAAGCCATATCCTAAAAAAAAATACGGAGAGTGAGAGATTCATTGAGGTATTGCTAAAAAAATATATATTTACTGACCAACTTCCATGCGCTCTTAGGGAAAGACGATATGTGACTGGCTGGTGCGTGGTATTTGTATTTGCGTTAGAAGTGTAACCTCATTGATTACTGATCTTAAGGTTTTCTGCTAGTATAGAAAATCATTATTCAATTTGAAGGAAGAGCACCTCATACTTTTTAACATTTACTTAATTTTTAAAAGTAGAAATATTACTGAAATCTATATTCTAATCTAAAAAGAGGCTAATGGCAGTTTTCCAATTGATTTCGAAGGACTGCTTATCGCCCGGACAATAGTTAATCGTTTCGACTTTAATTTGGAATAATGAAGTATTATTTTGGTAAATAAAATGCCTAAATATGGTCGTCTAAGATGTGGTGAATTAGTATATCTTCTAAGAGCCATCTTGCGTATCATTAGGAATGAATTGAAAAGCCGGAAGTTTAATTAGCCGGAAAACGATAGTACACAAACCATTACAAATGTGTGTGAAAGAGAAGCTAAAATTAAGAAAGGTTGCTCTTAGTTTACATATCTGTTTATTGAAGAGGCAATAACGAAAATGAAAGGGAGATGCCAAGGTAAATAGATTAACGGGTAATCTATTCATGGGATCAGATTTGCAGATGGCGCATCTTACACTATTGGGAAGGAGTAATACCCTAGATTAGTTTAATCTCATGACAAATGCACATTAAACCAAAATTTCTGAAGTAGAGAAGAAGCAAATCTAAGAAAACGTAATTATTAAAATGTGAAACATTGCACTTGTTCAAGTGAATGAGTTTTGTTAGCCCAGGCTGCATCGTCACTGAAAACAATGACAATCACTGAAGTTAATCGAAGAATAACACTACGAAGCAAGCTTAAAAGGCATATTAACTAGAAAGCACATAAGAATGGTTACAAAAAAAAATGCTTGCTCAATCGTATTACTGCTTTATGTTAATGAAAGGTGAACTTTTCCCAAATTCAAATATAGTCGATTAGGAGCACCGAAAATTTCGCGACGAATTACTAGAACATATAGGACTCAAAGAAACCCAATGTGGAAGTTCTTAATGAGATAAGTGCAAATGAAGGCCTTGGAGAAATGAAGAGTGAAACTTGGGCAGAAGAGAATGGGCATAATGAAATGGGGGGGGGGGGGCTAGAAAGCCACTCTTTTGAGGACATGGAGCATCTCATGTTCCGGTAGGTAAAATAATAAGAATAAAAAACAGCTTCAGAAAAACCCAATACAATGCCTAGTAATAACACAGGTATACAAAATGGATTTTTTTTAAAAAAAAAAAAAAAAAAAAAAAACCCTTTACAAATTTTAATATAGTTTTAAGTGAAATAATGGCTTTATTACTTGGAATTGAACAATGTTGATTGACTAGAATGCTTTTAATAAATTATAAGGTGTTCGTTTGCCTTCTAGTGATCTCAACATGGAAATTCTCAGATGAGCTTCTGCAGAGTCTTCTCTTTGAAGCATCCAGCAGTTATCCGCTATCATTGATATACTCCAAGGTTCTTGGTAACGTCAATCTATCTCCCGAATGTCCTGATGGAGGCGATCTTCTTGTTCCTTGCCCACCACCTTCAAATTCTCAGGAAGTACATCTAAATGTGAAAAAAGAAATGCAGCCTGAGGACTTATGTTGCAACCAATAATTTTTAACTTCTCAAGCATTGTCGCTACTACATCTTCATAGTTAGAATCATTGTCGTTTCTAAAAAATGTTTTGGTTACTTCTATAAAGGCTGCTTGGCTTCTTTTTATTCAGGAGTCACTGTATCTTCAAACTCATTATCTTTCTTTAGACTTCTGATTTGTGGTCCTGAAAAAAATGCCTTCTTTTTTTTGCTTGTGAGAGAAAAGGGAACTTGTTGCAAAGATATTGAAAACAAACCCTGTTTGTCAAGGACTTTCACATATCGCTTCATCAGACCCAACTTGATTTGCTGAGGTAATAATAATATTTCCTTACGATCCCTTAAGGTTTCCTGAACATTATTTTTACATCCTGGAGGTGGTTCGACCAGGCCATTTTCCCGGACCAATAGTCATCGCTTGCCTGATAACCATACGCACAATTTCGTGCACCTCTCGAATTTCGTATATTCCCGTAGCTGAAAATGAAAAAAAAAATGAGAAAAATGACGATTAATTTAAGATCTCCATAGACCATCCATTTATGTCTGTTATATTTTATTTGATCAAATAAAAACTCCATGTTATTATAATTTTCTTTAAGTGGATTGAGTGAGCTATTGGAATTGAAGCCAACTGGTTGCTGTTGTTCTTTAGAAAGTCAATTAAGTACCATCAGTAAGAAGATTTTATTCTTTTAACCTGGAACTTTAAATCTCAGCTGCACTTTGGGTAGGTTCAAATCTCTTTCTAAGTCACTTAATCTGTATATAAACCTTCCCAATCAGCCATAGCAGTAAAAAAGTGAACGTTTATAAATAATAATAAAAAAGTCATTTAACATGGATTATGTGAAGAGTATTGGTATATTCGATTTTTCAAGGGGTAAAGTCACTGTGTTCCCAATGTTTCACTACTTGAAGAATCAGAAACATCAGTATTGTCTTTAGGAGATGTGGTTACTCGAATATCACGAAGCACTGGTCTCGTAGCAGATTCAAAATTAATCGAAAAGAAGAATAGTTCGCGATACAAGAAAACGGTGAGGACACAATTACTTCAAAATGGCTCGAAAATTCAAATCAGCAAAATCACTACAGTTATTATATTATCTTTCAAATAAATAATTATTACAGGAGCATAACGTTAAATATTTCATTCATTATTCCTACTGTAATACTAAGCTGGCGACGTATCCCACATTCAATTCGCTATTGTCCCCGTAGTAGCCTGTGTAAAAAGAAATTCAAAATTTATACTGGACACAAGCCGTGAGAAGAAAGGGGGGGGGTCAAGTGGTTCGCCGTTTGTTCGTTTGTTTCTTAGCGACTTGGGACGTTAATTTGCCATTTTGAAAGATCCATACGTACTTTAAAATATGCAAAATAAAAAATGTGTTTATAATTTTTATTACTATTTTGTGCATGTGTCTGAGTAGCAGCAATATTTAGTTGTTTTGCAGTGTTCTGTTTTTGAGGTGAATTATCGCCCACATATGCACACATCTTTAAAATATCAATGACCTTCCTCCCTTTATGTTTTCCCCAAACCCTTTCTACCTATGTCCTATTCTCATTCAAGATGTAACTTTCACTGATTGCGTTAATAATTTGCTCTCAGCTCCTCCACTACTACAATTGGTATGTACTATATTTGATTTTTTAATTTCTTACTATTTACTTTCAATCCCACCCCTCCCTTTTTTTATTGCCACATGTTACATTTCAAACATTTTTGATATTCTTGATTATTTCTAAAAAAATCTGTTTCACTACTTTTCACTAAGTTCTTACACTTGTTATTTTTCGTTCATTGTAGCTCTGAAGAAAGGAACTAATGGTGCCCGAACTGTCACCATAAAAAAATAAATAAACTCCACTCTCTGAAGGATTGAGAATTTGTATATCCGATACCCACCCATCCTTTATTATCATTCAAAATAACTTTACTTGATGTCATAATTAGTGACTCATACATTTAATTCTATTAATTATATGTATGGGCCCTTCATTGTAGTTCATACCCTTCCTTAAATATTCCACGGTGACAGAAAAGTCTGCTACGCATGTATACTAAGCCATATATGTATCAAAATAAAAATCCGATGAGTGGAATTGGGGGCTGAAAACAGAAATGTTCGAACAACTTGCTTAATATATAAATAACTAAAAATGTGTACAACAATAATTTTAGAGCAATACTGGTTAACAATATTTGCCCCATTACCTTTTTCGATCTGACTCATAACAATGGAGATATTCCAAATTTTGAAATTCCCTTCCTCACCCCACCCCCAATGCCAGGTCCAATTTCAGCAACTAACGAATATTATCTTTAGTGTTGAGAGAAGCGCTAAAATATCAGACGTTTAATATCGAAGATATTTTGAATTTATTGAAAATTCCCTTCCTTTACAACCCCCTCCCAATTTTCCGGTATCAACCATTAATAAACTTAGTCTTTAGTTTTGAATAGGCTATTTCAATATCAAGTCTCGTAACGATAAAACAAAAATTGGGTCCGCTAGAGCGTTAAAGTTATATATATTTATATATCGATACTTTTACTACAAAAATATTAAACTTTCATTGTTCGGGTTTTTTTGGATTGCAAAATTAATTATACAAATTTTAAAATTCATCACTCAGGATCACACGAGTCACTGATGTTCGCTAAACACGGCATTGCACCGATCTTCACTAAACACTGTACTGCATTTTCGCATATATATATATATATATATATATATATATATATATTTGGGCCTTCATTTTCCTCGTTTGACTTGTAAGATCATCAGACATTTGGACGATTTTTTTATAATGAGTACAACCTCAGTATCTGATTTCTCTGAAATAAATGTTTAATCATTTATTTTTAAACGTACTATTGTTTCAGTCATGGCCTCAGCTCTAATGCTTATTTCTTTTATATGTAAATATTTAAGAGTCAAATGGATGTTTGAATAACATTGCGTTCAAGTACAATTATATTTCTACGGAAAAATTTAATTTTAATAATTGTGATATACAATACAGTTTCCTTTAATCTTTTACATTTTCCCCAATTAAATGGCTAATCCTTTTACCAGAAATTCCATTCCCTTCCACCCAGTCATACAAACCCCTAATCATTACTCTACCACCCAGGCATATTTTTTAGATCACAACCAGAAGAATGAAGCGTCAGGTGCCAATCGATAGAATATCTTAATAATTAGGTAATCAGTGTCATAAACAATCAAAATAGATGTGAAAACATGATTTCCTTGTTCTCTCATTTAATTAAATAAAAAAAAAGATTTCTTTTATTTAATTTAAAATGAATCATTTGAAAGTCATATGCGATATCACCGTTCTAATGTACCGGGTCGAAAAGTGTCCTAGATGATAATTTATAGATATAATAATCAAAAAGGGTCCAATGAAATTCTTTTGTATCTCTAGTAGAAATGGAGAAATTTCCAAATTTTGATTTCACCTTTCTTTACCACTTCCCCACACCTAGACACTACGACGTTACGTTCCGCAGAATATACTTTCTTTACTGGTTACAAGAAAGTAATAAACAGGAAAAAGTCATAAGTATTATTCGGTGTAATATGACATTTCATATTTTCTTAGGCTATTTTTATCTCTTGCCTGCAGTTTCGTAAAAGCGTTGAATACAATTATGAAATCCAATATATATATATATATATATATATATATATATATATATATATATATATATATATATATAAAATTTATTGCAATATCTGTGAGTGGGTATCTTTCTCATTGTCTATTGAGTGTAGGTGTATAAGGAACTTACCCACTATTTGATATATCAGTTTTTATATACATCTTTAAACTTTAATTAGCCTATATCAGAATGAAACACAGATTGTCATTTCCAAGGTTTTATTGAATGATTATCAATAAAATGGATTCTGGAAGGAGAGCAAGGAAGAGGATTGTTGAAGACCGATAAACGTTGAGAGGGGAAGGCAATACATAATCGGGAGGTCATAACGTGAAACAGACTCCAAGTATCAGTATGGTAATTGAGTTTCGAGGAATTAGCTCTCGTGACTGAATGCATTTCAATGGGTTCCTAGCCTTTCACCTCCTTCCTCTTCTTGGCATTGTTTAGTAGCTGAATTCCTCAAGTTTCTCGCTCTTTGCTCTGCTTTTCAAAGAGGAGAGAATTGCATAGTCTTTGAATTGAATACAATGGCTTCCACACTGAATAGAAATGGACTTTTTTGTTTTGTTCTAAACATTTCACTCAACACCTCATTCGACTTAAATAATATACACACTAGTGAAATTTAAAAACATTTATCAATAGAGACATTCTTATCGAATGTTTAGAAAGGTGTCTTTATAGAGAATCGTTTGAACTGCTTCATACAACTTCTTTTCCATTTTGTTATTACATTAGAAGTAATATAAGCCCCTCACGCCGGAACCACGTAAGCTTTATTGCTAGAAAATCTTAATAAACGAGGATTGAAATATAAGTTCAACATAATATGTTTAGTGTCTCAAGTACTCAAAATGAAAATCAAATTAAGAGAAGAGGGGGTTTACCGTAGGTTGAAACAAATAAAATACCAAATAACTCGGTTAATATTCTGCCTAGAGTAAACATGTGAGATCAAAGAGCAGTTGTAAAATTAAATTTGTAAGCATTTATTGATCCGACGCATAATAACGGACATAATTCGAATTTTTGATCGACTTCCCCTTTAACCCCCCCCCTCTTTTCTGGTCCGATTTTGCCCACAAAGAAACTTGATCTTTCCATTTACATGCAACGCTGTAATGTCTCGTTAATGACGACATTCAACAAGTTATTCTCATTTAATAAGCTTATCTAAATGGAACTTAAAGAACATTAAACTGAGCTTGAGGTTTTTGTTGATTGTTTCAACTGATAATCATGACACCAGAAATAGTATCACATGAACATTGAAAATTAGAAAGTTCAAATGTTATTTATAATATTCGAGTTAGAGCAATAATACGTATAGAACAAGATGCAACACACTAACAAAACTGACTATACACCATTTGGCTATTCGGCGCATAATAACGGAGATCTTTCACTTTTTCTTTTACTCCCTTCTCTAACCCCCTCCTCCACCAATTCAGCCATTAAAGAATTTTCGTTTTTCAAATTTTTCTTTAAAAAGATTTTCTCATTTCGAACGAATGGGATACTCGTGCATTGCACATATCTTTAAATTAATATTTATAGTTCCGGAGGAAGATTGTTATGGTTTATGTCGCTTCTGGAGCAGAGGTTAGCAGTGTTAGTTAAGGCATTGATCCTACTATGCCTGCTTTCCTATAGCCGTAGGGTTTTTTATGCCCATGTGAACAGTAGGGATCTATTTAGTAAAGTAAAATCCTAAGTCCTATACTAGCTGAAAGAGTGGTAACCTGTAGAACAACCGTCCAAATTAGCCTCAGTAGTACGAAGTGGACGTTAACAAATAACAGCTTATAACACTTTTTTTATATTTTCGCAGCCTTTCGCAGTTACAGCATGCGATGTCCTGAGTGAGACAGGAAATCCTAATATTCGTTCTGACCAGTTCAAATATAGTACTTTGGGTAGATTACTAGGATGCATTTGTAATCGTTCATCAGAACTTTCACTTCAAGGTCAAATACTAGACATGCAGTAGAATTAGTATGCTAGCAGATACCAGCATTTTTTATATTACCATTCGAATCGACTGGACGTTAAAATACATCACCAGTAATTTAATATAGATATTTATATCCTTAAAATAAATAATACCAATCAGTATTATGAGAGTTGGCTTATTTAGAGTAATATATTTCTGCTGTTCATTATTAATTATTATTCTTGTGTGGGAATCTGTATAATTCCAATTTATGAAGTCTTACACTACAAGGGGGGTTGAAACCGAAATGTCTTAGCTTAATTTGACCTAATATTTCTCATCTTAGGCCGATTCAGTATAGTAAATCTTTACAGCTTAATGATACCCTCGTACATTCATAGTGCATCATTTTTTTTTTTAAGTTTGTTTCCCAACTGTTTTGTTCTGACTTTATTTAAAGCAATAGAATGTATCGGTAACTTCATTTTGTGACGTGAGACTTTCCTCACACCAAAAAAGGAAATTCCGGAAAAAAGGAAAAAAGTTGAACAAGACATGTTGTTCATTAATATCTCATTAAACCTTTACTTCATTCTAGACTTTTCCTATTCTACATAAATGGTTTAGTTGTCTTAAATATTAATAGCTTGGAATGTTATGATTTCACTTGCACATCATAAATGTATGATGACTGAGACATGGCCATTTCCGTCTAACGCATAAGTGGCAAAATCCGAACCACCAACTTGTTTCCTATGTAATAGACTACCCACTTTAAAACACTTACTGACCGGCGAAGACGACATAACATAGACCTACCTACCAATCTGGACGAACTTCTAAATTTCAAAAATACATATTTGAACGCTCTGTTAATATATTTAAAACAAGAGCATCTATACAAACTTATATAATACTCACCCTCTTCCTATTTTCAGAGAAGTATAGCCATAAAGGCTAAATTCGAACACAATGAAATACCAAATGCAATGTCAAATTAAATTTCGTACTACCTTGTGTGTGCATCCGTGTTTGGGAGAGTGTCTCTGCGTGTGTGTGTAGATTCTCAGTGCTTGTGTAAAATTTAAGAAACTTTTTAATAAATTCTTATTTATTTAATATAAGCTATGACTCACCATAATTTTATTTATTTTTATAAAATATTTTTTGTATTTGAATTTAATATTAGGCTTTAGTGTTTTTTTTTCCTTTTGTTAAGTATTCCTGTTATGTTTTTGTTGTTGTTTCTTTTTGTTAACTTTTCTTTTCACGTTCAATAATTTCTCCGTTTTGATAGTTTCTATTTCATTAGTTCTTATTACTTTTAACATTTGATTTCCATTAGTGATATCGCCCAGCAGCAATTATAAATATTAAGATGAATTACATTCAACAACTTGGAGCATTTTTTACCATTTGGTTATATGATGAAGGGTGTAAAACGCTTCAAATTGCGTGACATTAAACGAACAAATATATAAATAAAAAAGTTATGAAGTAGTAACTTTTAATTGAATAATAATATGTAATATATCTAAGTTACATTTTTAATCCATTTTTCTTAAGCGCCAATCCAGTAGTTTTCTTTATATTGATTAGAACCAATTGTATATGTTTCTATTCACGACGGTGTATGTCCATTGTTAGATTTTAATCTGGATAATGTCCTGATAAAATCTCCTGTCTTATTTGTCCAAAATAAAATACACCTTTCTTAACTGTGATTTTCATTCTGACATTTGTTGATTGCTACTCAGACTAATGTCTTATTATAATTTACTAAAACCTTGATGGTTTGAAAATTAACTTCGTTATATTATACTACAATATAGTAAATTTGAGACCTTCCTCGTGACATTCAGATTTTCAAAACAAAACTTCATACAAAAAGTTTTTGTAACCTTCAATGTCGAAATAAAAATTGTCTTTACCAAATGAGCTTAATGACTACTTCACCTCCTGTTACATGGATGTTTAATTAAGACAATCACTCATTATATTTATTTGGGGGATGCTCATATTAGCCATGTGCATTAAGGCGTTGGTCTTATTCTCACGTGGTAAACCTAAAGTGGTGTGTTCGATTCACTTGACAATAGGAATTTAGTTAGTTTCAAACCAATAAAATTAAATAAAATCCTTAGTCCCACCATTATTGGAAAAGGGTTGTAACATGTAGATAATCAGTCAATTAGCCAAAGTTGCACAAAGCGAACGTTAACAAAAAACATTTTTCTATCCAGAAAAAAGTACTACTACTTCAAGATGAAAATGTGCGCTTAAAGTGGACTTCATCTGGTCTGGAAATATTCGGTATATTTCGAATAAAGATTATATATATATATATATATATATATATATATATATATATATATATATATATACTCGTATGCCTCACATGTGGACGATTCTCCTCCGTTCTACAGTCAGAGATATGATTTGACACTGGTTTACTGTAAAGGCAGATGGACATAAAAAGGATTGAATGGTTGAGTTACCTTCTAGCGATTTGGTTCTTGAAATACTTTAGTAAGCATCTTTGATCCCAATCCCTCCTTCTATTATATTCAAATCAAGTGTAATAAGTTGGGCATATTACTTTTCTTTATATTACTTTCTCAAGAAATATTTTGATGTAAAATTGACATTATAATATTATATGTAAGCACAAAAATGTGTCTTTTTTTGTTGAGAAATGTATGAGGCTGTCATGGTGGACATCATTTCCATTGGGTAGAATAATAACTAATAGTGTATTTCATTCAGAAGGAAAGTACTTTTAATCTATTAAGTGACCATCTTTAGTTCAAAAGACCTAATAACGCTTTTATACAACCATTTAATTAAATACTTTTTAGCTGTATAAATTCAGAGATTACTATAAATAAATCGTAATTATACAATATAAAATATACTCAGGTAAAATGTATCTAAAGGTGATATGAGGTACTACGTTTTACAACGGTAACCTAAAAATAAACCTAAGAAAATAGTGGCATTCGAAGCATTAGAAACAGCCGGGGAACCTGGAGGAGTCAGGGATTAGTGAATATGGGCCACAGCCTGGCACTAATCCCCACTTTATTCACAGTCCGTATTTACTTTAGTACTCGCAAAGTAAATATTTACTAATCCTAATGATAATGATTGGCAAATTTATTTCCCTTAAAAGAACTAGGCTCGATCTCATTCCTTTGATATGATGAAGAGGTGGGCCCCTGACGAAGACTTGTGCTTGGTCTAGTAATGGAATCAACATTGAGGTTTCCATTCGAGAGTATTGAAGTTCATTGCTATCGCTTCCTGTAACATATATGGAAAATTCATACTGGCGTAATTGGTTTGGATCTTGGTATCTCTTCAATGGAAAATAGGACGAAATTCTTTTGTGATGAAGTGGTCATGGGTAAAATAAGGTTAATATTGTTTATCACAAAGCAAGAGATCGCTCGCTATAAGCTTGGGAAAGTGTCCAAACTCGTAATGTTATTTGGAACCTTCCTACCATTTACCGCTTTGAATTGATTTACTTTCTTTTTATTGCAGTGAAGTTCTATTTTTCTGAATTTTAAGTTTCAGAAATATAACATAACTCGAAGTTGGATCGGGATCTAGAAGAAATTCCTTAGTCCTTAGGTATATTTAGATTTAGTGGGTATAATGCAAAGGCTTTCATTATGAAGTAACTTGATTGGTTGTTTGAACATTTTTACTACTTGTTATAAGCTGTCGAAGTATAAAACCTTGGAAATTACATTTTCATACCTACCTCATCAAAGATATTACGATAGGAAAAGATGTAGAGGCGAACAGCTAATATACACATATTTTACTCACTGTATTAGTTAGTTTTAATTTAAAATATTTTTTTCTAAGCATTATTTCCTGTATTTGGTCACCAACTTCAGTTAGCTTCTTCCTTCGTGTCTACGTTCTGTCCTATATGTATTTACAGAGAAAGGGGATTTTCTTCGGAGTGAAAGAGGCTTTTGGAATGAGGGTTTATCGCGAGGGAATTCACTTGGCAGGTCTCTTTTTGCTTTCTGTATTTTATTTGTCGGATAAAAAACCAAATTGGGTTTTTCCCAACATGTTGCCATGCTATTCAGTTTAACTTTATTCTCTTTAAATCTATTCTGTAAAGAAATTATATCATCAAAGTTTAACGGTCCAAAACATAATTGAGCTTATAAATACTATCAGTTACTGCGGTTGTACTCATGATGGGATTTTCCAATGTCCATCGATCCCACCTAGGAGATGACGAAAATGAGGTCCGTTCAAAATGTTATATATTTATTTTATTTATTTATTTTATTTATTGCTTACAAGGATTTTCCTTATAGCAAGGAGTTGGCCTTATATAATGAGGTTAGTTTTTCTATGTTAGTAGCTTATTTATAAACATATTTTTACAAACTAGAATTGAGTATAACTGACAAGAATTTACTAATAGATAGGTACAACAGTACTAAATAAACAAAAAAACAATTAAGAGAAGAAGAGAAATTAAATAATGTTAACTGAGACAAGATTCACGAGTTAAAATGTTATATATATATATATACACACACACACACACACACACACACACACACACACACACACACACACACAGGGTGTCCCAACTTGTGCAAAAAATTGCGATCGTCTGAGCGTTAACAGTCATATATGCAAGGTGTCTCAACTTCCCCTGCCACCCCTTAAAATTTCCAATTATTTATAGTTCTTGGATGATGGATCTGTTGCTCTGAAAGCGTTCTGTTGCTGATACAATATATTGTGTGTGGAAGAAAGGGCTGTCTTTGCGTTTTTTCTTGATATCTACCTTCCACCGTCCAGTACTCTTTGGAAAAAATGAATTGTGACACTTGACTCCCATATATAGAAAGTCATAAAATCTCTGTGAGCTGCTTGATTTGCAGAAACATTATAAACATAATTTATTCTTTAGATTTATTCGAATACTAATGAATAAATGTTTGACTTCCATGTAATCCTCTGCCCGGTTCTCAATTAGCACATATTATATGTTGTTATGATCATCAACTTTCAGGCGTTAATTTTTTTTATGAAAATACATTGTTCGAACGAAATATAAATTATATTGTTATTACTAAAGCTCTTAAATGACTCGTGGCCCCTCACACGGCCATGTGAATAGGAAATTATGGACTCTTATCACGCTATAATTTATAGAACATCATTATACAGGTCTTGTGAATTTAATTTGACCAAGAAACAATATTTATTCCGGGGTTTTAGACTTCTGCTACCACACATTAAAAACCCGAATACCGTCTGAGTCAAACATAAAATAAAAAATAATAAAAATGAAAGTTTAAAGGTAGTAAATACTATTAACCCAAAATATTTACAAAACGAAAATAATTTAGTGGGAAAACAATGGGCCAACAGACGGGAGAATTTTCTATGCCACTGTATTGAGAATAATAAGGGATGTCAAAAAGAATCACAATAATTTAAATAAAATATTATATTTATTTATATAGATAGGTAATGATATTTTCTTACTTAATCGAATTAATTAAACAGCGATTTAAATATGTTTAATTAATTTTTTATTCATTTTTATTCTTTGCGACAGAGCGCTTTCAGAGCATACGCTCAATCATCAGTGCCCTGCAGGCAAACATTTACCATTAAGATTAGACATCCTATAAGATGTCGTTTAATTAAAAATAAGAAATAAATGTACATATTCAAGGTCAAGAATTAAATTTAAAACTTTAAGAGTACAAATTAGTGTCCCAGTGAATATTTACAGTTTATATATGAAAAAAAATATTTTTACAGATAGTAATTTTAACATTATAAATATTTGACAGCAGGGTACTGCAGAGCTTATGCTCTGAAAGGGCTTTGTTGCAAACAATAAACAACTGTGAAGGAACGAGGCCTTTCTTTTCTTACCTGAACAGTGTTAATGGACAAGTTTGGTCTTTGGTTTATTTGGTAATATTTATGTTTTTTTTTGTTCCATTCATTGGTAAGTAAATTGTTTTAAAGGTATCATAATTCCAAGAAGAAGAAGAAGAAGTATACACTAACTATAAGTTTAGGGGAGTTGACTAAAAATGCACATAACAAGCGTGGCATAAGGTATAATACGCTGGCGTTGCATGAATACCCTTAATATCCGGGATAACCCATTCGTTATGGGAACGAGTGTGGGAGCCGTTCAACACCAGGTGTTGGTATACATTACTGGCAGGTAAATGCTTAATCAACCTCATGTTATGTTGTATTTATTACACTGGTTAATTAAAGGGCCATTGGCAAGACTGATTGATCTATTACCATCCCTGTTATATGGATTGTTTTAATAGGCAATAAGAGAATTAATTTGTCATATCTGTCGGAACCGCGCTTGTCCTGTACGCGTCAAGTAGTCATATTAACTTTTTAATAGATCTTTAAATTATTCTTTTATTATGTATTATTTTGTTAGTTATCTGGATATTTGTTGGGTTATCATTTGTGTCTTTTTTTCTTAGTGCTTTTGTTTTTGATAGGTTTTGTTTAAATTGTTCTTTTTTTTTTTTTTTTTTGAGTGCGTTTGCATTTTAGCAGATTTCCCTTAAGGGAAATCAGCTATTGAGGTCGTACTCATGACGCGAGTTTCGAAAAATTTCTTCAAATGTCCATCGATCCTCCACAGGAGATGACGAAAATGAGGTCCGTTCAAAATTATATATATATATATATATATATATATATATATATATATATATATATATATATATCTGTTAACGCTCTAGCGGTCGCAATTTTAGTTTGATCGTTACCAAACTCGATATTTAAACGTTTTATGTAAAAATAAAGATCAAGTTCGTTAATGGCTGAAATCGGACCAGTGGAAGGGGGGTTTAGAGGGGGGATTTTCGAAAATTCAAAATATCTCCGTTACTATACGTCGGATCGAAAAATTATATAGAATCAATCTTATTAAAAATTGAATTTACTATAAATATTGTTATATACATTTATTCTGTATCTTGAATATTAACCGAGATATTTGCATTTTTCTGTTTTCAGCTTCTGAGATGAGATCGGCTAACTTCGGGTCTAGTCGTGAGTTTCCGTCAAGAGTTAGTTCGGGCCGTTCCCGTAACTGTTCGACTCTCTATTCTGAAATTCCTCTATTGTATAACTTCACGTGGGAAATCTGCTTAGTTAACGCAGCCCCTGCGTGACGGACTTTTTTGTTCTATGTGGCTTATTGCGAACGCTCCATAGTAAATACATTAAATTCGTATTTACTTATTCAGTGCCTGCTTCTTCCTGCCCTTCTTTATTCAAGGGTAAACCGAATAAATAACGGTTCAAATCACATTCACATGTTACGACGTTCAAATCATACATTTTTATGTTGGAGATATTAAATTATATAACTTATGTGTGGACTAACCCCATTCAGTAGAACTACTGAAACACATAAATACAGTATATACATTTGAATTATGTTATGATTTTGCCTGAGTTAAGGTCCTTAGGTTAGATCTTGAATAATATAACATAAAAATAATATTATATAATCGGGATTTGGATGGAGGTGCATCATCAACGGAAAGATAAGAAAGCCAACCCCCTCCACTTATAAAAAATTCGTTATTAACTGCAGAGTACTTTCGAGGCGTACAGTCCTATCTTGTGTGCTGTATCAGGTTGGGATCTCCGGCGAAACCCTAAGGTCTACCATAAGGTACATATGTTCGTACGTGTTATGATCACCAACATTTTTCATTAAAAATTACGAAAAAAGTATAATACATTTTTAATCAGAGTCTCTATAAACATTTTATGATAGAAATTGTTTAAAAACATATCCAAAAGCGATATTCAATATAAAAAATCTAACATTCAAGATATAAACAATTGACAAAATAAAAATAAATCAATCAGAAATAATTTGAGCCTATAGAATAGACTTAATGTATGGCTACATGCACATCTCTCAAAGTTTACGGAATCAATCACACGTCAATTTTGTTCCAGGAAATTAAACACATATACATTAACTGTATAATATAACAATCTCATGAAGTTGTACTAGAGAGACTGCAAAAAGACCAAACATTTCTGGATACATGGACTAAAAGCAGGTGAAGCAATGAGTAGAGCTGAGCCACTGCCAGAAAAGAGATTAATTCTACAATCATAAACATGGTGACATCTCTCAGTCTGTTTAGATTGCCAGGATTAAGGGTTCATGTTTAAGCATTCCATGGCAAGCCGTTTTCCTTCATTCACGTCATACGATAATTTCACAGTGCGCATAGGTGTTTTAGTCTTCTATTAACGCTATATTTACTTTCTAACCTTCAAGTAGCATAAATCGAATTAAAAGTTATCTTCATGTTTGAAGCTAAAGGCTTCATCGCCGACACATTCTGGAACAGCATTATTTCCAAATATCCTCCTCAGATGTTTATATATATATATATATACCTTCACGTACTTTAGGTAATATATATATTACCTAAACTGGATAGCACTCTTAATTACAGGTTGGTTATATCTCAGATTTGAAGAATGTGTAAAAGGTAATTTTCGATACTTGTTTATTTCTCTCTCTCTCTCTCTCTCTCTCTCTCTCTCTCTCTCTCTATATATATATATATATATATATATATATATATATAATGCCAATTCGCATTGTCCTAGGAATCAGCCACTGTAGACATTGCAGTGAGATCGAAACCCTTTCCCATGTACTAGGATCCTGACAATGGGGTGAGCAGGTGCGCAAACTACGTCATCATAAGGTCCGGACTCAAATTACTCAACTTTCGAAAAATAAGCACCCGGATGGGGAAATATACGAAGAGGTAACGTACAATTCGTTGCAGACAGCAAACCGAGAAAAGCCCAACATTGTAGGCATCCTGAAAAAAAATAGAGAGTCTTAATTCTGGATCCTACAGTCAATTTTGAGATAAACAAAAACCACTAGAAGAGGTGGACTAAGAGAAGAAAGCAGTGTATGAACTATGTTGCCTTTATTTTTCAGAAAATTAGAAAATCCACTGGAACACAAATCCTTAGTCTTCCATTAGAATTGTCAATTACCACTCATATAAAAAATAAAGATAAAATATAAGCTGCACTCCCAACTCATTTACCTCCAAAATTTATGCTTTATAATATTCCAAATTTTGATATAATATATAAATAAAAAAATGTTACCAATAAAACGGAAGATACGGAGAATGGCCATACAGCTACCCTCAGAAAGAGGACAGCTTATTTTGTTTATTGTTTATATATCTCACACATACACACACACCACACTGAGAGCACTTGCTTGTGCTAACGTGCAGAGTAATTCAACTCTTTTGAGTGATTTTCTTCTGCCTTTTGGATATGTAACAGATCGACATGATACCAGAAAGGAGTTAGATTTAAGATTAGGAAGCAGGTCTTCTATAATGAGAGTAAGTACTTAACAGTATTGGACAACCGTATTTTTTCGAAATCGACTTTAAAACAGTATTGCTTTCGAATTTCTAACTGAATTTAGTATTGCTGTGCATGTGTATCATGTTACAGAATTTAGTAAGTTCTCTCTCAGCCCCATGGAACTGACATAGAAAAACAGCCTCATAACTGATCCGGTGTAGGATTCGGTCGATAAATGAATACTTCATATTTATGATGATATTGGTTTCGAAGGCGACCATAATAATATCCACTGCTAGTGGGCTTATCGGGCTTCCCATTACCAAGCCCTGGTTTGATTTATTGAACTTACCATTACAAATGGAATACTCATGTTTGAATACAACAGAGAGAAAACTGTGTATTTTATTAGCCAATTTAGGGTCATATTTTTTTTTAAGTCAAGGACCCGTTCAACTGCTCAGGATTCGGAGTCGTTTTGAAGGAATTGTTCGCTTGAATACCTATTTTTCTATGACAAATTGGATTTATTTAAGTTACACATTTTATCTTTTATCAGATTCTGCTTAGACATTGATTTTAACTCTTTATCTTAGAGGACAAAACCACAACATGGAACTTAGATACACAACATGTAACAACATATCTTCGATTGAACTCCAAAGGAGTCTCCTGCAATATGTTATTAGTTAAAAAAAGGCATTAGAAGTCATAGTGAGTCTATAATTTCGACTATCTCTACTTTTTGGAAGCTATTAGCGAATTAAGAAGTAAATGGTGAATAGAGTTGGTAACGGAAATGGTGGGAGTTGAAGTCATTAGAGAGAAGGTTGTCGATTATTTCACAAGGAAAAAAAATAATATTTGGAAAAAGAGGAAACCTTCTTTTTAGCAGATTTCCCTTGTAAAAAACCTAGTCCAAGCGAAGAGAATGTGGCAATGACACACACACACACACACACAAAAAGAACTAATTCAGGCTGTGTTCTGTACATAAAATAATATTTAAAATAATTGATATGGTGTGCGCGATATTCTAAGCCATTAGGAACATGACAGAAAAAACGAGGAGGAAAATAATTCCAAAATTCGGAGAAGCTTCAGGAAACCATTACTGTATCGAGTGGGTTTCAGCCTCTTCGGCTATGAAATAAAATAAGAGAAATAATTATAATTTAAAAAATATATATATATTTTTTAATAAAGATGTATAGAATTGAAGAACAGCTGAAGTTAACATAAATCGCATGCGAGCCTTCACATAAATACTAAATATTCAGAAGAGCATTGTTGAATAATTTGTACGATAGAATGGCTAGGTCACGGGATGTGTTGTGGCACCTATCACAAGTTCTGGTCTATGTACACACCTCTGAACATTGTCAAGTGCAGCTATATTCCTGAAGGTTAATTTATTCTCAATTCATTGTTTCCTAATAATATTTTTCTTCATTTTAATTAGTAAAGAGTATGACCATTTACCCGGAGAATTTCTACTTTATTTTTTCCCATTATTATTGGCGTTAAAGAGATTAAATATAAATGATTAAAATTTCGAAATGGGCGCAAGATCAACGTTTACAATGAACAGGTATATGACTGAACCTAAGAGCAGAGCTCGTAGGATTTGGAAAGAGCTCCATTGCGTATTAATGGTTTTCGGCCTAATTTCGTGAACGGGGTAATGGATTGTTGTGTTATTCATGGATACCTGGGCCTCAGAAAATGATTAACTCTTGAAATAAGTATTCTGAAGGCACAGGTTTTTTTGCCTACGTGTTTAATAGAGTTTCCTCAATTGAGTAAGAGAAAAAAGCACCTAGATATTTTCTGAAAATGGCAAAACTCCATATTTTACATATTAGTGCAAGAGTTTTAAGATGTTTTCTCAGAATTGAATTTTGTCCGGAGAAGAGGAGTCTTCTGTTTGCGAATGGAAGATAAACATAAAGAGGTAATTGGGATGTTGTGTAGAGACAGAAGGGTGGCTCGGTAATCCGCTAGAGGGTAGCTCGCCTTTAATATCTCGACTTCCCCCGTGCACCTCTATACAGAGAAGGACGTTTTCATACAGATGGCCTGCTTCCACCTAATCCTAGAAATGCTTCCTATATAAAAGGAGCCATGATTTGTGAAGGCTCTTTCTCTTGCTTCTGTATAAAAGTGAAACTATGTAATTCTATTTCACTAGACTTTACAATAATGTTGCCCTCCTGAAACATTTATTTTTTAATAGATGTTATATTATACAATTTTTCTATTGTATGACAACAAAATGCAATGATTCCACACCCAAACTGATATACACTTGATCGAAGCCTTTATACAAATGCCGCGTTTTACAATTGAATTAGTTAATTTTACTACTGTGCGGATAGCAAATAGTAATCCATTACTAAAATATTACTATTCTGACATCCATTTTTAACAAGATTTCGGTGAATTCATTATAATATATACATAAAAATTACACGATACATAATTCCTAAGCAAAATTAAGTTGACCTCAATAATTGTAAAATTAATCTTAATGAGAATTAGAACAATTCTTCATAACCTGATACACTATCCAAATATCCGCATCTATTACCGAACACACTTCAAAGAATTTTTACAAGGAAAACAGGATCTCACTGTGTGGTTTACTGATTGGTCAAAAAACGAGAAGGGAGTTGGCTCAGCTGCAGCAACAGAGTGAAAGGTAATCATGCAGACACTGCCTTCTTGTTACACCATTCTAGGAGCTGAACTCCAAGGTATCCTATTGGCCCTCAAGAACACCCACTCATCACAAAGCAAACACACTATCATTTGCACGGATTCGTTAGGTTCCCTTCAATGACTATACAATACATATTTACAAAAATCACCCAATGGCCTAAAAAATAAAACATGAGCCCCGTATCATTCTAGATAAACACACTACATTCTACTGGTTGCCAGAACACGAAAACGTAGGACTGAATGCGACTACGGTCTCAGAGGCCAAAAAAGAAGCTGAAAAACTTGAATATGAACAAATTGTTGTAATACATGAAGACATATCAATACAAACAAAACACCTCTTCTTAGATACATGGCAAACCGAATATATACAAACGGACTAAAACAAATGCTGACAACAAATTACGAACTATTAAGAACTCTAATTTCCTATGGCCACCAAGTTTCAGAAGCTCTAGGAGAGAAGAAGTAGTTCTCTCGAGACTTAGAATCGGCCACACCAAATTAACACACTCATAATTAATGACAAAGACTGACAGACCTACTTGCTCAACTAGTAACATTCTCTTGACGATAAGACCTATACTGACATAATGCCGAAAACGACAACACCAGGACTTCCCCTACGCCTTACAAGAATTTTTGACGGAAGGCAGTCGAAACATTAAAAACATATTCTCATAACAACATAAAACTCAAATATACGACAAAATTTAACACACAAATTAAGTCTGTGGTGTGCAACAAGATTTCAAATTATATACATTTGTATTAGATGCGTTTGTACACATATATGCATTTACCCTGAGGGATGGCATTACGACAATCATTAGCAAAAGTACCTTTTTCAACGATTCATTTAGTATCAATCATCCACCAACTATGCTCATCACTAATTTGTTTTTATGTTGACTTATAAAATGTTTATCTATTTCACTTTTGTAATTTGTCTTTGTTTTTTGGTATTTGTTATTTGTCCTTGTTGTTATGTCTTATCTATTTTACTCTTGTTATTTAACTTGGTACAATTTTTGACTTTTGAAAGAGCAAATCACTTTTTATGTGATGTCCATAAATAAATAAAATGTTCAATCTCTAATAAATATGTATTTCTTTGCAGTTAAAAAGTGCGGCGTATGTCCAGCGGAGTTGTTTTTGTGGCATTCCACGATATTTCGCTAATTTTACTGATATTTGTTTGCTCGTCATTAGGAGCTGCCACAAGCCAACACATAACATGACCACCAGAAGAAGCCGATTGGAAAATCAGCGAAATATCTTGGGGTACCACAGAAACGACACCGCTGACTTGACAACTGTAATGAGTAGTTAATACTTAATATCAATCAAGAAGTATAATAAATTTAAACGCCATTACGCATAACAAATTCCCTGATGTATTAGTTTAATGTGGGGGCTCAGGTTAGCCATGCGAGTTAAAGCGTTGACCTTTATCTCACATGGTAAACCTAGAGTGGCGAGTTCGATTCTCGCCTGGGCAAAGGAAATTATTTAGTGACGAAATTCATTAAATAACGTCCTAAAATCCCACCCTGGCTAGAAAAGGGTGGTAACCTGTAGATAACCCGTCCCGATTAGCCTAAGTTGCAAAAAGTGGACGTTAATAAATAAATAAATAGTTTAATGTGGACAATAGAAAAATATTACTTTGGTTTTTTAAATCCTTTTATGAGAAACAAACAGGACGCATTATACAATTCGTCAGTATTTCTAATAAGTACTGAGAAGTATGCAATTTTTATCAGCTATTTCTAATCTCTCCCACATGATAGACAGTTAAAATCGAAAGGGAGGTGACAAACTAGATGTTACAACAGTCTTGAATATGAAATTTCAACATTCTAATGCTAATCTTTTTGGAGTTATGCTAGGTACCTACTTATGTAATGCCGGTACTAATCTATTTGATTTAAGGGACGGTCAAAACGGATAACTCCATTAAAACCACAAAGCCCATTTTTCCCGATTAAAATATTTACTTTATTTTGTATAAGAAGGACTGGTACTAACCATAAACAGCAATTTCTGTTACGCAATTACAGGGTAAGGTAAATAAATTTCCAAAGAGCTGGAATGTTGTAATCTGCATGTATTATCAGTTTCTTAGTTACTTACTATCTGATGTAAAGAGGACTGGCAATGTAATAGGAAATGAGATGTTTAGGGATGCCTTATCATAGATATAATTGCTAAACTATTAGTTCACTTTTCAGAAATTTATATTCCCCTCATCAGAGCGTAAGATGTGCCTAGAAAGATGCACTCACACAGTGCATCGGCAGAGTTCAGCCCAGTAGCATCTTCCTAGGCATGTCATTCGTTTAGAAACTCTGATGATGAGAATGTAAATTCATGGAAGCGCTAAGCGTTTTTAAAAAGTAAATGCGAAACAACAAAACTCTTTTTTCTGAGACAGAAATAATTTTTATTACACAATTCACTATCTAAGTTCTAGATCCCAAATTACGGGGACTGTCAGGGTCACCGAAAACGCGTCTGGAAGGCATCGTCTTATGATCAAAAATCATACTCCTAGGTCCGAGAATAGCCAGTAGTTCTTCCTTGGTGCGAGTCATTGTTTATTTCAATCTCTCTCTCTCTCTCTCTCTCTCTCTCTCTCTCTATATATATATATATACTAGCTCAGATACCCGGCTTCGCCCGGGAATTCATTTGAGGCTGGATGGCGATTGTATTTTTTTGGCAAGGCTTTACTTTGCACAATATTTTGACATTTACCCTTCCCAGTGTTTATACCCGTCGTTGCTGTGGATTTGTTAATAATAAAATTAATTTTTTATGTAAGACTTCACTGTCCTCCATATTGTCATATTTCCCGTTTTCTGTGCATTATGCATAGATTTAAATTATTAAGGACAAAATATTATAATAATATATTATAATTAGAATTAATTATTCCAGGTGAGGTACCTGGTAGTTCATATTGAAAAGAATTGTTGAGCAAATTTCTCTAAATAACAAAATAAACAACTTTTGATAAGTGCATATTTGCCGAAACCCCAATAGGAAACGAAATATCACTACTTTTAAATTCAGGTCTCTCTTATAACCGCCACTCCTGCCCGTCCCTAGAAATGTTAGTATGGCTTATTATAAGGAATGCGTTAGTGCTAATACACATACTGAGTTTTATTTATTTCGGATGGGTCTTTTGTCCCAAATAAAATTGTTCACTTCCGCTTTAGGTTTTAGCGTATATCTCGTTTATAATTCAGTATACGAAAAAAGTGTATATAACAAAAGTCACTCTAAATAACAAAATAAACAACTTTTGTTATGTTCATATTTGCCGAAAAACCAATAGGAAACGAAATATTGCTATTTTTAATTTCTGGCATCCCTTATAACCCCCACTCCTGCCCGTCCCTAGAAATGTTGGTATGGCTTGTTATAATGAAAGCATTAGTGCTAATACATATACCGAGTTTTATTTATTTCGGTTGGGTCTTTTGTCCCAAATAAAATTGTTCACTTCCGCTACAGGTTTTAGCGTATATCTCGTTTATAATTCAGTATACGAAAAAAGTGTATATAACAAAAGTCACTCTAAATAACAAAATAAACAACTTTTGTTATGTTCATATTTGCCGAAAAACCAATAGGAAACGAAATATCCCTATTTTTAATTTCTGGCTTCCCTTATAACCCCCACTCCTGTTCGTCTCAGAGGATATTAATATAGCCTAAAGTCTAAGTTGGGTTAGTAGTAATATACATACCAAGTTTCATAAAATTCGGTTTAGCCGTTTATGCGTGAAAAGGTAACAAACAAACAAACAAACAAATAAACAAACAAACAAATAAACAAACAAACAAACAAACAGACACCAAAGAAACAAAATGCAGTTATGGTGTCTGTGACATGTGAAACGAAAAGTTATCGTGAAATTTCGCGAAAAAAATCAATGTACAGACAGAGGTTACAATTTTATATATATATAGATATATATATATATATATATATATATATATATATAAAATTGTAACCTCTGTCTGTACATTGATTTTTTTCACGAAAGTTCACTATAACTTTTCGTTTCACATGTCATAGACACCAAAACTGCATTTTGTTTCTTTCGTGTATGTTTGTTTGTTTGTTTGTTTGTTTGTTACCTTTTCACGCATAAACGGCTGAACCGAATTTTATGAAACTTGGTATGTATATTACTACTAGCCCAACTTAGACTTTAGGCTATATTATTATTCTCTAAGACAAACAGGAGTGGGGGTTATAAGGGAGGCCTGAAATTAAAAATAGCTATATTTCGTTTCCTATTGGTTTTTCGGCAAATATGCACATAACAAAAGTTATTTATTTTGTTATTTAGAGTAACTTTTGTTATATACACTTTCGTCGTATACCGAATTATAAATGAGTTATACGCAAAAAAATTATAGCGGGAGTCAACAATTTTATTTGGCACAAAACACTCAACCGAACTAAGTAAAACTCGGTATTTCTATTAGCACTAACGCTTTCATTATAACAAGCCATACCAACATTTCTAGGGACGGGCAGGAGTGGGGGTTATAAGGGAAGCCAGAAATTAAAAATAGCGATATTTCGTTTCCTATTGGTTTTTCGGTAAATATGAACATATCAAAAGTTGTTTACTTTGTTATTTAGAGTAACATTTGTTGTATACACTTTTTTCGTATACCGAATAATAAACGAGATATACGCTAAAATCTATAGCGGAAGTGAACAATTTTATTTGGGACAATAGACCCAACCGAAATAAATAAAACTCGGCATGTGTATTAGCACTAACGCTTTCATTATAACAAACCATATCAACATTTCTAGGCACGGGCAGGAGTGGGGGTTATAAGGGAAGCCAGAAATTAAATATAGCAATATTTCGTTTCCTATTGGTTTTTCGGCAAATATGAACATGACGATAATCAAGAACATTTCAATTGTATGAAGCATTTTAAAAACAAGTAGCTGTTTCATAAGGAGCAAAGTATATTACTCCCCCCCCCCCCTTCCTCTGCCTTTCACTGGAACATTTATTAATCGGAAGTAAGTAATTTCACCCTTTAATGTGTTTAAAACATCAATTAATTCACAAAAAACGAAAGTATTTAAACATACATAATTAGAATTGAAAATAGAATCTGAATATAAGGTAATGTTAGCGGAATTGAGAGTTAGCCTTTAGTCATGTTCTGTTGGTTAACCTGGAGCGTCAGGGACGGGTGGGGAGACCTTCCTGTAATCTAGAACCTTTCTCACTCCCTCTTTCTTTCCTCAGTTGTTTTACACACTTTTTTCGTATACCGTACTATAAACGAGATATATGCTAAAACCTATAGCGGAAGTGTATTTTGTTATTTAGAGTAAATTTTGTTATATACACTTTTTTAGTATACCGAATTATAAACGAGATATATGTTAAAACCTATAGCGGAAGTGAACAATTTTATTTGGGACAAAAGACCCAGCCGAAATAAATAAAACTCGGTATGTGTATTAGCACTAACGCTTTCCTTATAATAAGCCATACCAACATTTCTAGGGTGTGGCAGGAGCGGGGGTTATAAGGGAGGCCTGAAATTAATAATGGTGATATTTCGTTTCACCACAATATTTTGTGCTTAATAACTGAGATCTATGCATAATGCACAGGAGACGGGAAATATGACAATATGCAGGACAGTGAAGACTTACATAAAAAATTAATTTTATTATTAACAAATGCCAACAACGGGTGTTAATCCTAAATAGTGGGACGGGTAAAGGTGAAAATATTGTGCAAACTAAAGCCTTGCCAAAAAATACTATCACCATTCAGCCTCAAATGAATTCCCGAGCGAAGCCGGGTATCTGAGCTAGTATATATATATATATATATATATATATATATATATATATATATAAAATTGTAACCTTTGTATGTACATTGATTTTTTTTCGCGAAATTTCACGATAACTTTTCGTTTCACATGTCATAGACACCATAACTACATTTTGTTTCTTTCGTGTCTGTTTGTTTGTTTATTTATTTGTTTGTTACCTTTTCACGCATAAACGGCTGAACCGAATTTTATGAAACTTAGTATGTATATTACTACTTGCCCAACTTAGACTTTAGGCTATATTAATATTCTCTAAGACGAACAGGAGTGGGGGTTATAAGGGAGGCCTGAAATTAAAAATAGCGATATTTCGTTTTCTATTGCTTTTTCAGCAAATATGCACTTAACAAAAGTTGTTTATTTTGTAATTTAGAGTAACTTTTGTTATATGCACTTTTGCCGTATACGGAAGTATAAATGAGTTATACGCTAAAAACTATAGCGGGAGTCCACAATTTTATTTGGCACAAAAGACTCAACCGAACTAAACCAAACTCGCTATGTGAATTAATACTAACGATTTCCTTATAATAAGCCATACTAATATTACTAGGGACGGGCAGGAGAGGGGGTTATAAGGAAGGCCTGAACTTAATAATAGTGATATTTCGTTTCCTATTGCATTTTCGGCAAATATGCACATATCAAAAGTAGTTTATTTTGTTATTTAGAGAACCTTTTTTTTATATACACTATCATCGTATACCGGAGTATAAAGGCGTTATACGCTAAAAATTATAGCGGGAGACAACAATTTTATTTGGCACAAAAGACTCAACCGAACTAAATAAAACACTCAGTATGTGTATTAGCACTAACGCCTTCCTTATAATAAGCCATACTAACATTTCTAGGGACGGGCAGGAGTGGGGGTTATAAGGGAGGCCTGAAATTAATAATAATGATTTCCTATTGGGGTTTCGGCAAATATGCACATAACAAAAGTTTTTTATTTTGTTATTTAGAGAAATTTGCTCAACACTTCTTTTCAATATGAACTACCAGGTACCTCACCTGAAAAAATTAATTCAAATGTATGTCCATATTTTCTCCTTAATAATTCAAATCTACGCATAATGCACATGAGACGGGAAATATGACAATTTGCAGGACAGTGAAGTCTTACATAAAAAAATAATTTTATTATTAACAAATGCCAACAACGGGTATTAACCCTAAACACTGGACCGGGTAAATGTCAAAATATTGTGCAAAGTAAATCCTTGCCAAAAATATACCATTACTATTCAGCCTCAAATGAATTCCCGAGCGAAGCCGGGTATCTGAGCTAGTATATATATATATATATATATAAAATTGTAACCTCTGTCTGTACATAGATTTTTTTCGCGAAATTTCACGATAACTTTTTGTTTCACATGCAATAGACACCATAACTGCATTTTGTTTCTTTGGTGTCTGTTTGTTTGTTTGTTACCTTTTCACGCATAAACCGCGTAACATAATGTTATGAAACTTGGTATGTATATTACTACTGACCCAACTTAGACTTTAGGCTATATTAATATCCTCTGAAACGAACAGGAGTGGGGTTATAAGGGAGGCCTGAAATTAAAAATAGCGATATTTCGTTTCCTATTGGTTTTCCGTCAAATGTAAACATAACAAAAATTGTTTATTTTGTTATTTAGAGTAACTTTTGTCATACATATATTTTTTTTTTCGTATACCGAATTATAAACCTAAAAAAACTACTAACTAACCTATATCGGACTAACTAACGTAACTAAAACCTATATCGGAAGTGAACAATTTTATTTGGGGCAAAAGACCCAACCGAAATAAATAAAACTCGGTATGTGTATTAGCACTAACACTTTCATTATAACAAGCCATACCAACATTTCTAGGGACGGGCAGGAGTGGGGGTTGTAGGGGAGGCCTGAATTTAAAAATAGCGGTATTTCGTTTTCTATTCGTTTTTCGGCAAATATGAACATAACAAAAGTTGTTCATTTTGTTATTTGGAGTAGCTTTTGTCGTATTCATTTTTGTCTTTTTACAAAGTATAAACGAGATATACACTATAAACTAAAGCGGGAGTCAACTATTTCATTGGGCGCTAATGATTGAACCGAACTTAACAAAACTCGGTATGTCAATTAGCATTAATTCTTCCATGATTATAAGCTATATTAAAATTTTTAGGTTAGAACGGAAGTGGGGGTTATAAGGGAGGCCTGAAAGAAAAATTCCTGATATTTCATTGTCTATTAACACATCCCGTGCGAGCTCCTTGCCAGGCAAGGAGGGCCGTCCCAACCCAGGTAGAGCCGTCCTTCCCTGGCAAGGACCTGCCCTGGGTATTCCCAACTGGAATTGGAGGGGGTACGCTCGTTAAAACAGACTCTGGATGCCTTCATTCGCCTCCCCCCCCCACCACCAACGCCTGGTCTGCTCGTGCCCCAGCATCCCACACTCTATTTGCCGACCCCACCCAGCACACACCAATCAGCCACGCTCCCCGCTACACACCGCCTACCCACCAAGCCTCTCTCAACTCTGATTCGGCTCCAAAATGGTTCATAGAATTCAAAGATTCCCTTGCAAATACTATGTCCCTACTCACAGCCCTCATCACAAAACTCAACGATTCTCTGACCAACAAATGATCCGCCCCTACTCCATTTTAAACTTCAATGTTAATGGAGCAAACACCCGCAAATCCGAGCTTGAAGCTCTCCTAGCCAGATACTCCCCTACTCTTGTGGTGCTAACGGACACACACCTCAAGCCCACGGATACTTTCTTCGGATGACAAAAACGGCGGAGTGGCCATATTGGTGAAATATGGAACGCCATATAAAGTCATAGAGCCTGTAATCGCTCCTATAGCGAAACAGTACCACATCGTCACACTCCTTGTTAAGCTAGCGAACAGGACTTATCCACTCACCGGCCTATATAGAAGGCCCAGAGCTAAAGTCGCCCCCTTTCAACAGCTGTTACGCCTAGCACAGGATAACAGAAATCACTTAGTCATAGGTGACATGAATGCCAGACATCCATCCTGGAATAACAGTCATGCCACCAAGTCCGGCACAGCGATAACGAGGACAGCCTTCACCGTTGTGCACCCAAATGCCCACACTTTTAGAGCCTCTCCCACCATAGTGTCTACTATAGACCTCCTATTAACCCGCATCCCCCACGTCGTGACAAGGTGCACTGCTCTCGACTTTGTCACCTCGGACCACCGACCAGTCCTTTATGAGCTGCTCGGCCGCCCTCCCGTTCCCCAAAAGACCAATTACTCGTTTCACAAAGCCGACTGGAAACGGTACAAGTCGGTTATGTACGAAACAACCCCTGCTATCTCTCCTATCAGAGATACCCATCTCCTAGAGCAGAGAATCGATGAGTTTACCACAATTATCATACAGGCCGCCGACCTATCAATCCCCAAATTCGCCCCCCTACCCCCATCACTCAAAACACCCCTAAACACATTCTTGCCCTCATTGCCCAGAGGAACAACATTAAAAACATATGGCACCGTACCGGCAACCCTGCGCTACGTCCCGTCATAAATTCCCTCACAACCCAGATCCGCTCCCTCATGAGACAGTGGAAGACGGCGGAGTGGCATGAAACACTCAGGAACATACATGGTGACCATCGCAAGTTTTGGAAGCTTGTAATGACCAGAGTAACTAAGAGGAGATCTGTGCTCCTACAAGCTGACAATCATGTGATGGACACCAAGGACCAGGCTGTGGCTCTCGCGACTATATGTCAACAGACTCACAGTCCAGGACCACAAACCCTGTCGAGGAACCTGAGGCGATGGAACGTGAAAATAATTTCATGTTTGTATCGCCCAGGCAACTCAATGCCATACTCCGTCGCACCAAGGGAGGTAAATCCCCTGGTCTGGACAGAGTGCAATATGTACTTCTGCGCCAGCTTCCACGGAAGTCTCTTCATTACCTCACCCACCTCCTCAACTCCTGCCTCCGACTCCGTCACTTCCCAGCGCAGTGGAAACATGCCATTGTTGTTCCTCTGTTAAAGCCGAACAAAAACGGTTCTCAACCAGAGCACTACCGTCCCATCAGCCTCCTCTCACATATCTCGAAGGTATTAGAGAAAGTAATTCTCAAATACCTTCTAGATTTCTGTGAGGAGGGAAATCTCATACCAAACGAGCAGACAGGCTTTAGGAAGGGGCTTTGCTCCCTACACCCCCTGGCTAGGCTCCAATCCCGTGCCGCGACCGGGCTCCGACAAAACAGGGCGACAGCGTTCATCTCCATAGATTGTACCAAGGCGTTTGACTCGGTCGACCACAATATCCTCCTATCCATTCTCCGCAACCTCAATTGCCGAGAGCAATTATACTCCATCCTCAAATCCTTCCTCCACAACCGCACTTTCCAGGTAAGGGTAGGCGAAAGCCTTTCCCAAACCGCGAAACTCCCCTGCGGCGTCCCTCAGGGCGCCGTCCTCTCCCCACGCCTCTTTAACCTTTACACTGCGGATATTGTGGGACGACCGTACAAAAACGCCGAGGTATATGCCTATGCAGATGACCTGGGGATAGCCAGCATATCATTCAACCCTAGCCGAGCACTTTCCTACGCCGAAGCCGCTTGCCAGGATATATCCGACAGGCTCCGTGCTCGGAACATATTAGTGAACCCCTCCAAAACCGACGCCCTGATCTTCTCTTTTTTCAAACGCCGGCGTAGACTCCCAAAGAATTTCACACTAAACGGTGCCCTCATCCCGATCTCTGCTACCATCAACTACCTAGGGATACACGTGCAACGACATCTCCGTTACTCAACCCACGTTCAGAGAAAAATCCTCCAGACCCGTACCCGATACAACTCCTTGAAACACCTCCTCCTATCACCCAACCTCAGTCTCAGACTGAAGTTACTCATCTATAGAGGCGTCCTACAACCCGCCCTCCTCTATGGTGCTCCTCTCCTCAAATTCCTCACCAGAACTTCCCTGAAAAACCTACAGTCATTCCAGAACGGGGTAGTACGGAAGATCGTCAAGCACACCTCCCTATGCAGGAAGCCGGCAGCAGAGATCAGGGACACGCTACAACTGGACACAGTGGCACAAACCATAAAGAAGAGGCATGTGAAATTCTTCGACTCGGTCGGCGCACTACCAAATCCCCTCTTCAACTCCCTCATACCCCCCCCCACTCCCAGAAAACTGGCAGGGGAGAGGCGGTGCCTGCTTAGTCGATGTCGTCGACTTAGCAGACCCACCGTAATTGTAAATAAACTGTAAATATTGTATTGTGTAAATAAAATATAAATTAACAACAACATGTGAAATACACATGCTTCGCAACAAATAAACAAAGAACCTCGGCCTGTTGGCCATCTATCTTTTCGCTTTCTTACCTCCTCTCCTACTATCTCTTCTTCCCGCTATTCCTCTTCTTTCCACTATCCTATAACCCACGGGGTATTCCAGCTACCCTCAAAGAATAAACCAAAAAATACCTTACAACCTCATCCCATCCACCTCCTCTCCTTAAAATATATTTCTAATATAGAGCAAGGAGTCTCTCAGCTCAGACAAGATGCTTCGAAGCATTTCCTCTTTTTCTATTAGTTTTAGTTTAGATATAAGTTTTTCTGTAAATAAGGCTGAGATTAGGAAAAAAAAAAAAAAAATCATTCGCCTCAGACAAGTGTCTTGCATCTAACAGTGTAGTTCGTTTCCGATTTTAGTGGATTTTTTTCAAGTTTTTATCAGAAAATTCTTCTTTTTTTTATGGTAAGCATTATTACAGTGATTTTTAAAGTATTTAACACATTATAAAGCATATTATTTTTATAGATTTTTAAAATAATAATAATAATAATAATGATGGTTTGTATTATTTATAGGTATCAAAATATTGAAAAATGGAAAAACGAAGTGTGAAAAAAGGGGTTCTGACCGATCTTATCATTATGATAAAAAAAAGGGCGATGGAATAATTCTGGGATCTGCATCGTAAAATGGCGGGATAAGCGCGATGTTTTGATGAATTCGTCAGAGCATGGGGGGCACATGACCAGTGTTAAATCCAAAAGGGACATTAACAGGCAAAAGCCTGATGCAGTTATTGCCTATAACAAATACATGGGGGGAATTGATCACTTGGATCAACAGCTATCTTATTACCACCACGAATGAAAAACTGTGAAGTGGTATAAAAAAGTGGTTATCCATATTTTCGAGATTATGATTGTCAATAGTTTTCAACTATACAAGCGATATTCGGGGAAGAATATAACTCTAAGGGACTTTCACCTTGCAATAGAGGATAAATTAATATCATTCAAAACTCCTGTGATTCCCTTATCCCCGAAAATACCCACAAAATGGCTGCATTTCCCTAGTTTTACCCCATTCACGGGTAAAGGGAATAAGCGGTTCCAAAAAAAACTGTATGCAATGCAGTAAGGCCATCGGAGTAGACGGGAAAAAAGTGAGAAACCAAACTATTTATTATTGCCCCGAATGTCCAGAAAAACCCGGGCTTTGTCTTGAGACCTGTTTTAAATTGTACCATGGTAGGAGAGATTAAGTTATTACAGTATAATATGTATTTGTATATCTGTAAACTGTTATCACCTGTAAGAATAGTATGCAATTGAACAATTGATGTTTAGGTAATGCAATACACAATATAGAAATAATAAATTTATTTGTTAACGAATACTGTGTTATTTTAACCCATTTTCATTGCTTGTTATTTTAAACCGATCATGTGCTTTGGGGGTTGCCTAACCGGCGACGTCCGCTGGTAGCGAGCTCCTTGCCAGGCTAGGAGCTAATTAAATAAGTTAATTACCATTAAAAAATGTGTTGGTAGGCATATAAGCTAGGTTATTTGTTAAATAAACATGTTTTGATTTAAAATAGTAAAAAAAATAAATCCCTCCTGAGAAAAAAATAATAATTTCACAATCGCACGCAATTTGTTAAGTTGTTTACTTTATTTAGATTAACTTTTGTTTTATACATTTCTCCAGGAACAATGTGTGGAGCAAGTAATTTCCTTAGAAATATTGATATGCTCTACAATTCATTCCAATATGAACTATCAGGTACCTCACCATAAAAAATTAATTCAAATCTACGTTAATATTTTGTCCTTAATAATTCAAATCTATGCATAATGCACAGGAGACAGGAAATATGACAATATGGTGAAGTCTTACATAAAAAAAAATTTTAATATTAACAAATGCCAACAACAGGCATAAACCCTAAATACTTGGACGGGTAAATGTCAAAATAGTGTGCAAAGTAAAGCCTTGCCAAAAAAATACTATCACCAGTCAGCCTCAAATCAATTCCCGGGCGAAGCCGGGTATCTGAGCTAGTATATATATATATATATAAGTTTATGAGAGACTCTGTATGATATAGCATATATTTTAGCAAGTATGTACAAATACGCTTCGCGCTATCTCTTCCCGAAATGAGGAGGCGGATGACTCCTCGGCTAGTCGATATATTAGCAGATTTCCCTTATTTTTCTTATTCATGATGGTTTCATCCTTTGCACTCATTATAGCACTGGTGTTGATTCTCTTGGGAACTCTTTATGAGGACCATCTATGCTGTGATATTTCAACCTAGAATCAACTTATTGACTTTTTGTGTATGAAACTAAACTGATTGCATTTGGCAATGTTAAAGAATACAGGTGATAATAGATCTCATGTTTAGCCTTCGGGAGATTACCACAGGTGGATTCCGCTCAAGTACTCTCGCAGTATCCCTTGCCCATCCTCCAACAAATGGGTACTGAAAGAACCTTCGAATGTCTGGGATAATTTCCAATTTAAGTGTACAGATAATATCCCCTTCTCGAAGTTCTACTTATATCCCCCCCCCTGCCTTCCATGAATCACTAATCCAATAAGCCTACTCCCTGATAATGACAACATCTGTATTTTTCAGTAATTCTGTGGGAATTTATTTTGGAGCCACGATTTTTTTAGATGTAATACGATTCCTCAAATTTTCCCCTATCTTGTTATTCGAATATTTCTCAATAATATCATTACTTAAGTTGTTTATCCCATGGGACGCTATCGATCGGTCCTAGAACTTTGTAAGGGGCTCAGCTTTCCTTGATTTGATCATTTTGTGAGTGAACATTTCCTTGCTCAACTAGACACGAAACTGTCCGATAACTGCACATTTACCCTAGTTTCTTCCAGCTTTCTCTTGCCTGACAAATGTCCTGCATCTCCTCGTATATTCAAGCTCCATAAGCTCATTTTTTTAACAAGGATCAGTGCTTTTGTAACTATCACTTTCAGAAGTAGATACGCTTTGCATCTAACACGTGTATATATTTCACCTTTATTTCAATTCTCTGCCTCCCCTTATTTCTTCTGGTCCGACTCTCAGCCAGTTAGATTAGAAATGAGACAAGTTCAGTGGCTACCTGGGCTTTTCCGTCTGTTTTTTTGCCCATCATAACACTAAACCCAGCTGTACTAATCTTATAACATTTTTTAGTTATTAGTTCAATCATATTTGTTAAACTCGAACCTGTCCTGGAAGTTATCTCTCCCTGACTTCCTGGGTTTTGTATTTGCCCAATACTAATTCGGCGTCATTCTTTCGCGGTAAGTCTTGGTTTGACATAGAATAGTTCTCCCCTTATTTAATGTACGTATATATATGTATATATATATATATATATATATATATATATATATATATATATATATATATATATAAGTTCCATAACAAGTAGGCTAGTTGACCTTTTCAATGATGAGCTCAGTTCAGATGAGATATGCTAAAACAGCCACTGCTACTTCTTTGATAAACTTGTTCGAGAGGTATTTTCTTTTCTTTCATGATCTTTAGTAAATCATTTGATGCAATTTTCAGTCTCGGTAATAGGGCACTTCGGAATAATGAGCAAAATAATATGAGAACTAGCTACAAACAAATACAATTCTAATATTCCATTCCAAACTATATTCCTGTTTCAAAAAAAAAAAATCTTCCTGTTTCTCTAATTTAATCTTCGTCTCTAATTTGTAATAAAATGAAACTTCATTTGAGAGTATTTTTTTTTTTTTGTAGAGAATTCATTGTAATTGGTAGCGGCAAACGGAAAAGGTCTCTTCCTTCTAAATGAATGTTGATTTCCCCAGAGGCAACACCGTCTGTATTCTTATTCCATGGCATTTTTCATGTCAAGTATTAGATCAAAGAATTTTGCTGATAAGGGCTTTCAGTTATCGCTACCGAAGGGAATTCTTCTTCTTGATCTGTTACGTACTGATTAAGACAAATATAAGCCCAAAATTATGAGATATTCCAGGTACTTTTTTATACTGTATTTCTTTATTTGAGTTATTATTGATATGATCAAATCATAAACATTTATTTATTTCGTCTTGAATTCAGCATCAATTTCTGTCACCGTCTGAATCATAAAACTTGGCATTTATACACATATGTGAATTTTTATTCATTCTTCGGTACCCACCGGAATTAAATATTATTACTGAGATTTATTTTGTTCAAAATTACCTACATTGAAGAGTGCATCAGATAATGAGGGTTCGATATCATAATGTCTTTTAAATAACAGAATGCCCTTCACATAAATTCATTTAGTGCATTGCAATCTCTGTGCTAGAACTCCATTATCTATGCCATACCATTATCAATCTACCATTTCATGTAACAGTATTTGTCGTCACTGAAATCCATTATCTACCGAAACCGGCTATCAGAGGCCTAGTGTCAATTTTAAAATTAGTGAGGACTGCTGTTACTCTCAATGACAGTATGCCAAGTTCCTGCCCTTTGGAACCCATTTTAATCTAGTCCTTTGCAAATAGAGGAGTGATGAGTGACACACACACACATACACAAATATATTCACTTATGAGTCGGCCAAATCGTTAAGCCAGAAAGGTTCATTTTATTATTTTGTTAATATTATTAGTTTTCATATTCTCCTGCTAAATTAATTGTCGTGGAAGTGATAGGTCTTATTTGTTACCTACCTGTATCTCCATTTTCTCGTCACTAACTCTGAATCTAATCATATTTTCTTTAAAAAAATATCAAATCATGAATAGCTTTAATATAAAAATTAGTTGCACCGAATATTAAAAATTTAGTTTTATTAGTCGCATACAATTTTTATTCAGAATAGTACATGTCCGTTCAAAGTATCAACATATCATATTGAGTAACATATCATAATATCAATATTTGTAAAAAAGCAGAAATAACTGGATATACTTCCCTCGTATTTTACTCTGTATTGGTTCCATTATTTTTCCTGAATACTAAACAAAAGTATTGTTTTAATAGTTCACATATCTGTCATTAATACCCTACGTCACTAAAAGCAGGAACCCTAAATGATATGTAAGAAAAAAAACTAAAGAAATTTGAGAGGATCTATAGCTCTCTCACCAAGCTGATTTACAATTTTGAAGAATTAAAATAAGTTTTGAAGGATAATGGTTTATCATGGAATTTATCAAGAAATTTTTAATAAGTACTTACTTTCTATTGGTTTAATAGTTCGTAATTGGTGAATTATGTAATAGATTAAAGTGTACATCATTACACATATACGAAAGAAGCGTATATGACAAACAACTTCCCTTCTCAATGATTATGTTTTGCAGTCATAGCTGTCTGGGAACTGTATCAGACTTATTTACTTTATTAAAGTCTTAAAGAATAAACTTAAATCAGTTCCAAATCACACTCTTTACTATTCAGAACATCGAGGACAATAGGAATTACGATCATGGTTAGGTATTCATGATTATTAAGGCCATATATAAAAATAGAAATTTCTTTTTCATCAAAAATCAACCAGAGGCCATCATTAATGGAAGCTGCAATATGATTTTTAGATTGTAGTAACCTAGCGTTTTAAATATAGACATAAAACATACAGCTAACATTTTAATATACTTACACAGTTATTTTCTAATGCCACTTAGTAAATGTTATTTATTCCAAAATTACCAGAGTTTGCTCCTACTAATCAATACTTTTTGTTTATCAAGTACAAATATTATGGCTCCTCAAAATATTTATAAGCGCTTAGAGCTTTCAAAAATTTACTCTACCACCACCAGAGCTACAAAAATTACCAGCTGCAATAACTAAGGACTAAAAACTGAATATAGGTAAAAATGAAAAAATGGCACCATTATACAAGTGACTGAATCATTATTTATTATTAAAAGATTTATTTAAAATAGAATCAATAACAACTAAAAATAATTTGTTTTTTTATCATAACAATTAAAAATGTTTATAATTTACCATTCGAGCCTAAAGAGATGCTACTGAGCTGACCTCTTCCGATGTGGGAAGGCTAAAGATATTATTAAACCCTAAAGGAGGGGACAGACACCAGTCTGGATATGAGGGACATTCCCATTCATTTCATTATTGTTTGTCTCTTTTTATTTCCATCCATGTCCATCAAAAACCTCTAACGACTTATTTTACATAACCTCTGCATGTGAATACTGCTACAATTATAGAAACGTTTAATCTGCATATCTTTTACGTATATTTTTGTACAACAAAAATATCTACAACAGAATTTGCTTTAAAAAACAAATAAAAGTATTAAAAAAAGTCCGTCACGCAGGGGCTGCGTAAATTAAGCAGATTTCCCACGTGAAGTTTTACAATAGAGAAATCTGCCTAATAACAACTGTAGTAGTAAGAAACCTCTAAACCTAAAACATTATTTAGTGCGTAATAACCCAGTAGTTTCTAGCCCCAAAAAACAGTTAACCTAACCTCTAAACCTATTCACGAGGGACGAATAGTTAAGGAAACGCCCGCCAGAGCTCTCGGTGGAAAGTCCGAACATAGCCTACTAGTGACCACACGCAGAATACAAATGCAAATATCTCGGTTAATATTCAAGATACAGAATAAATGTATAGAACAATATTTATAGTAAATTTAATTTGCAATAAGATTTATTCTATACAATTTTTCGATCCGACGCATAATAACGGAGATATTTTGAATTTTCAAAACCCCCCTCTAAACCCCCCCCCACTGGTCCGATTTCAGCCATTAACGAACTTCATCTTCCTTTTTACATAAAACGATTAAATTCCGAGTTTGGTAACGATAAAACAAAAATTGCGACCGCTAGAGCGTTAACAGACAAATATATATATATATATATATATATATATATATATATATATATATATATAAAGTCCGTCACGCAGGGGCTGCGTAAACTAAGCAGATTTCCCACGTGAAGTTTTACAATAGAGAAATCTGCCTAATAACAGTTGCAGTAGTAAGAAACCTCTAAACCTATTCACGAGGGGCGAATAGTTACGAAAACGGCCGCCAGAGCTTACGGCGGAAAGTCCAAACAGCCACTGCTGCCGAGCACATCCAGAATACAAATGCAAATATCTCAGTTAATATTCAAGATAGAGAATAAATGTTTAGAACAATATTTATAGTAAATTTAATTGGCAATAAGATTGATTCTGTAATATTTTTCGATATAGTAACGAAGATATTTTGAATTTTCAAAAATCCTCTCCTCTAAACCCCTCCTCCCACTGGTCCGATTTCAGCCGTTAACGAACTTGATCTTTCTTTTTACATAAAACGACTAAATATCGAGTTTGGTAACGATCAAACCAAAATTACGACCGCTAGAGCGGTAACAGACAAATATATATATATATATATATATATATATATATATATATATATATACAGTTTTGAACGGACCTCATTTTCGTCATCTACTAGGTTGGATCGATGGACATTTGAAGAAATATTTCGAAAATCCCGTCATGAGTACAACCCTCAATAGCTGATTTCCCTTAAGGGAAATCTGCTAAAATAAACAACTGTACTTAATATGTTTTTGGAAATGAAATATTACAAATTTTCATTGAAAACCTTACATCTCCACTGCTGTACATGCTTAAGAATATTAATTTAGCCTAAAGGTAATGACGCTCATACACATACTGAGTTCTGCTTATCATAAAGCAGTAGTTTGCGATGTATTTGGGTCCAGTGATTTAGGAGTAATGCATTGTTATGCTAGAAGAAATTATATACAATTCTTGTTGGGTATAACGTTCTTGTAGTTTATTTTTCTTACATTGAGCGACTAAATATGTTGTTTATTAATGTCTACTTTGTGATACTATGGTTATGTACAGGTTACCACCCTGGTCATTCCAAGGTGGGGCTAGGGATTTTAGTAGATTTCCCTTAAGGGAAATCAGCTTTGAGGTCGTACTCATGACGCGATTTTCGAAAAATTTCCTAACACGTCCATCGCTACTACCTAGGAGATGACGAAAATAAGGTAAGTTCAAAATTGTATATATATATATATATATATATATATATATATATGTGTGTGTGTGTGTGTGTGTGTGTGTGTGTGTGTGTGTATATATACTAGCTCAGAGACCCGACTTCGGCCGGGAATTGATTTGAGACTGAATGGTGATGGTAGTTTTTGGGCAAGGCTTTACTTTGCACAATATTTTGACATTTACCCGTCCCAGTGTTTAGAGTTAATACCCGTTGTTGGCATTTGTTAATAATAAAATTATTTTTTTATGTAGTCTTCACTTTCCTCCAAATTGTCATATTTCCCGTCTCCTGTGCATTATGCGTAGATTTCAGTTATTAAGGACAAAATATTAACATAGTTATGAATTAATTTTTCCAGGTGAGGTACGTCATAGTTCAAATTGGAATGAATTGTTGAGTATATCAATATTTCTAAGCAAATTACTTTCTCCACACATTGTTCCTGGAGAAATATATAAAACAAAAGTTAATCTAAATAACAAAGTAAACAACTTTTGTTATGTGTATGTTTGTCGAAAAATAAATAGACTATGAAATATCGCGAATTTTTATTTCAGGCCTCCCTTATAACCCCCACTCCCGTTCTAACCTAAAAATTTTAATATAGCTTATAATCATGGATGAATTGATGCTAATTGACATACCGATTTTTTTTAAGTTCGGTTAAATCGATAACGCCCAATGAAATAGTTGACTCCCGCTTTAGTTTATGGTGTACATCTCGTTTATACTTTGTTAAAAGACAAAAATGAATATTACAAAAGTTACTCTAAATAACAAAATAAACAACTTTTCTTATGTTCATATTTGCCAAAAAACCAATAGGAAACGAAATATCACTATTTTTAATTTCTGGCTTCCCTTATGACCCCCACTCCTGCCCGTTCCTAAAATGTTAGTATGGCTTGTTATAATGAATGCGTCAGTGCTAATACATACACATATATGGAGTTTTATTTATTTCGGTTTGCTCTTTTGTCCCAAATAAAATTGTTCACTTCCGCTATAGGTTTTAGCGTATATCTCGTTTATAATTTATCAACGGAGTGGGGGTTATAAGGGAGGTCTGAAATTAAAAATAGCGATATTTCGTTTCCTATTGGTTTTTCGGCAAATATGCACATAAAAAAAGTTATTTATTTTGTTATTTAGAGTAAGTTTTATTATATACACTTCCGTCGTATACCGAAGTATAAATGAGTTATACGCTAAAAATTATAGCGGGAGTCAACAATTTTATATGGCACAAAAGAATCAACCGAACTAAATAAAACTCGGTATGTGTATTATCACTAACGCTTTCATTATAACAAGCCATACCAACATTTCTAGGGACGGGCAGGAGTGGTGGTTGTAAGGAGGCATGAAATTAAAAATAGCGATATTTCGTTTCCTACTGTTTTTTTCGGCAAATATGCACATAAAAAAAGTTATTTATTTTGTTATTTAGAGTAAGTTTTCTTATATACACTTTTGCCGTATACGGAAGCATAAATGAGTTATACGCTAGAAACTAAAGCGGGAGTCCACAATTATATTTGGCACTAAAGACTCAACCGAATTAAACCAAACTCGGTATGTGTATTAGCACTAACGCCTTTATTATAACAAGCCATACCAACATTTCTAGGGACGGGCAGGAGTGGGGGTTGTAAGGGAGGCCTGAAATTAAAAAAAGCGATATTTCGTTTTCTATTGGTTTTTCGGCAAATATGCTGATAACAAAAGTTATTTATTTTATTATTTAGAGTAACTTTTTTTATATACCCTTTCGCCTTATTCCGAAGTATAAATGAGTTATACGGTGAAAGTTATAGTGGGAGTCAACAATTTTATTTGGCACAAAAGAATCAAGCGAACTAAATAAAACTCAGTACATGTGTTAGCACTAACGCCTTTATTATAATAAGCCATACTAACATTTCTAGGGACAAGTAGGAGTGGGGGTTGTAAGGGAGGCCTGAAATTAAAAAAAGCGATATTTCGTTTTCTATTGGTTTTTCGGCAAATATGCTCATAACAAAAGTTATTTATTTTATTATTTAGAGTAACTTTTTTTATATACCCTTTCGCCTTATTCCGAAGTATAAATGAGTTATACGGTGAAAGTTATAGTGGGAGTCAACAATTTTATTTTGCACAAAAGAATCAAGCGAACTAAATAAAACTCAGTACATGTGTTAGCACTAACGCCTTTATTATAATAAGCCATACTAACATTTCTAGGGACAAGTAGGAGTGGGGGTTGTAAGGGAGGCCTGCAATTAAAAATAGCGGTCTTTCGTTTTCTATAGGTTTTACTGCAAATTTTGTTATTTAAAGTAACTTTTGTTATATTCATTTTTGTCGTATAACAAAGTATAAACGAGATATACAGTAATAATTAGAGCAGGAGCCAACAATTTTGTTGGGCACTAACGATTGAACCGAACTTAACAAAACTTGGAATGTGAATTAGCATTAATTCTTCTATGATTATAAGATATGTTAAAATTTATAGGCCCAAATGAGAGTGGGGGTTATGAGGGAGGCCTGAAATGAAAAATTGTGATATTTTGATTCCCATTGGTTTTTCAACGATTTTCTATAAAATTACCATCATTAGTCAGTCAACTATGATTTCCCGGGCATCGTCGGGTATATTAGCTAGATTGCAGAAAATACGTACATTATAGATGTCTTTTAATAATAATAAATCTATCCATGATTATGATTTGAATTATTCACGGTGTGTCAAACAGTGGGGAGGGAATGATTAGAGACTTATTTTCATTTATTCTTCAAATCTAAAATTTGTTTTTCAATTAGTCGGCCAACGGACCCTTACGGGAAGAAATGAGACCAGACGCTTTGCCAAAAACAAAATAGAATATTTCCGTCTTAAATGATTTCCCGAGCGAAGCCGGGTACCTTGGCTAGTATATATATATTTATATATATCTGTTTGTTTGTGTGTGTGTGTGTGTGTGTGTGTGTGTGTGTCGGTTACCGTTGTAGTGGTCGTAATTTTTGTTTTATCATTACCATACTCGACATATAAGTTTTTCATACAAAATTAAAGTTCAAGTTCCTAAAATCCGACTTGGGGCAGGGGGGATAATTTTGAAAATTCTATATATCTTTGTTATTATACGTCGGATAAAAAAAAATGTATAGAACCGATCTCATTGTAAATTTAATTATTTATAAATATCGGTAAATATGTATTTTCTCTAATATGATAATAACCAAGATATTTGTAATTATTAGTTTTCAGCATTCTGTAAACCTCCATTCCTACTGCTGTCACATAATATTTCATTGTGCGATGACCACATCAATTAAGGTTTTACTTTCTTGTCTCGGAAATGTTCATTTGATATATACCATACTCGATATTTCACTGTTTCAGTCAACGCTAATGTTCATATTTGTTATTGGCTGAAACTGGACCTGGAATAGGGGGGATTTGTATATTCAAAATATCTGGGCTATGATGAGTCTGATGGAAAAACTTTTTAGAACCAATCTTGTTAAAATCTTGATGCTCTACAATTGTTTCGCTATCAGCATTTGGGAAGTATGTTTAGTTTACGCAGTCCTTGCGTGACGGACTTTTATTTAATGAGTCTGTCAATAAATAAATTCTAAATTCCCAGGCGAAAATTGTGTATGAAGGAATATAGAAATATTACATTTTCATATCATTCTTTGTAAAGAAAGGTTCATAATACATGCATTGATTAAACAAATTAACTATTCGATTCATAATTCGTTCGTACGACTTCTGTTTTGATAAAAGTGAAGTAACATGGAATTTATAAAAAAAAAAAAAAAAAAAAAAAAAAAAAAAAAAAAAAAAAAAAAAAAAAAAAAAAAAAAAAGTAATGTTACTTCTCACCAAAGTTGATCACTTTAGCCTGGAATTGATTCGGAGTAAGATGGTAGAATGTACTCACAGCAACTACCATGGCTTTACTTGTCAGCCACAGCATGTCACTAACACTGCATTTTGTGAAATAAATAGTTGAATGACATATGTCAGAGCACATCTGAGATTTAATGCGAGACCATCAATAGCCAATTTCAAGGCTTTGAGACAAATTCCTAGTTGTTGGAGCTGGTTTCTGAAGCTATTGGATACGACTAATTTAACACCTTTGTCTGTTATTAAAAGTCAGATCAATTATTAAAAAATTAAACTAAAGAAGGGTAGTCTAACAAAATAAAATACATAACTTTCGTAAATTGTAACAACGTTTTATTAAATATTATATAATAATTTTTTGAAACAAAACATAAAAATGGAAACATATTCAACTTTCTATTTTACCAATTATTGTCCTTTTTTGACTATTAAATCAATTAAGTTTAGTTTTACAATGAACATTTAATTTTACTTTCGACATGTTTTGGACTCATTTAGTCAGATTTTCCATGGAATAATGTTGTGACTTATTTATATTTTATTATATTTATATGATATTATTCAAACTTTTTTCTCCGTCATTGCACAACTATCGAGAGCAATGCTCGTTTCTACCGAGCTTCATTTGCCCTATTTGGGTTCATTAAACGTCACATTGAAATTAATAAATAATAAATGCGTAGTTATTGTAGCTTTGATAGTTTTATTGATTGTATTTTATATGCACGACCAAATATGTACATTTTTAAAAATGTTTTAGACAAAAATCCTTATTTATTGTTTGTAGCACTGATGATGGGAATGTAAGTTCCTTAAATGTAATAAATTGTTTTATTTAAAATTTAATAATAATAATAATAGCGTTTTTAAAAATAATTTGTGAGGAGCCACAAAACTGTGTCCTAATTTACCTAAATATTAAATTAAAATTAAAACTGATTTAATAAAGAGTGGCGGTTCCACGAAATAGAAAATTGAAAACAGGTTTATTGAGAGTGACACCTAATGCTTTTTTCTTAAATAAAACGTGGAATAATGACATTGTATGTTCCAAAAAAAGAATAAATAAAAAAAGGTATATACACACACACACACAAATATATATATATATATATATATATATATACTTAGGTGGGTTTATGTAATTTGAAGAATTTCTTTGAAATTAGAGTACTACCTTTCTAAGAACTCCGCTAAAAAACAGGGTACCAGGTCGTCCTTATATATTTGTTAAAGGAACACTGATAAATGCCTTGGAAGCAAGTAATACGCCTCAATGACAGCTATATGGTATTCCATTAGCAATTAGTCTTCATCCTCTGCTAAAATTATGCAGTCTAATTGGGAGCCGCAGTAGTAGGCGTTTAATGACGAGTGGGCGACTATGGAAATGAACGATTTGCGGGAGAAGGCGTTGGAGGGAAGAACTAATCAATTCTTATTATTCATGTGGTCGTGGAATTTTCAAGAGAATGAATCAAATGGACCTCTGAGAAACGAACAGTTTGAAGTACACTGACGCACGAACTAAGCACACGCCTAAGAAGAGTTTTAAAGAAATAATGCATGTAAGACAGGTTCTGTCAGTCAACAAAACCAGAAAGAAACACTCTAGTAAACATTCTTGGCGTTCTTGAGAGGAGGAAAATTTTTAACGAAGCACTTTGTATTTTATTCAAGGATTTATAATGATAAATGATTATTATTATTATTTATTAACGTCTAATTTTTGCAATAAGGATAATTGGGACGGGTTATCTACAGTTTACTACCCTTTTCTAGGCAGGTGTGGATGTTAGGTTGTGATAAATGACTGAACTATGTTTACGTCTAAGTACCATTGCTACAATATCATTTAATATGATATTATCTCTTATAAAAAAAACAACAACAAAAAAACGAGTTTTTAAAGATTAAGGAACTATTTAGAAGCAGAAAAGAAACAGATAGTTATTAAAAATTTGAATAATCTTACTACTCAGTTCCATATCATGGATTTGAGTATCATCTGAAGTACACATATATGTGAGGAGAGTTTGAATATAGACCATAGGAGCTCAGATAGGACAACCTGCATAGTAAGTTGATTTATGTTATCAATTAATGCTGACGTAGAGACTAGCCTGGGCATCTAATGTAGATTAAGTCAAGGCAGGCTTATCTAGTTTAACCAAATATATCATCATCGAATTACAACGGACACTATCATATACACATCTAGTGTTAATGAAATGAATTATCAATAACTATAATAAATAAATTTGCTTAAGTGATTGCAAATGTGGCGTTTTTCGATATGACGCATTCTTACGATATCAAAACTCTCAGGTTTGTCTGATTTTCTACCTAAATTCGATGAGCACAAGTTCGCGTTTCAGACTAGTTAAGAACAATGACATCAAAATTGAAAATCTTAAATGAAAAAAAATAAATAGCTTTCGTTGAATTTAAATAGAAAATCAGAAAAACGTTATATATATATTGTAACCTCTGTTTGTTGTAACATTGATATTTTTCTCAAAATTTCAAGATATTTTTCGTTTCACATGGTATTGACAGGATATCAACAATTTTTGGTGGACTTTGGTGTTTGTTTGTTACCTTTTCATGCCTATATTCTAGAATCGAATTATAGCAATATTTACAGAAATGACAAGAGTGGTGGATATGAAATGGAAAATCGCCATATTTAATTTCCTATTGGTTGATTGTTTTGGTATTTAAAGTATCGTTTGTAAATACGTATTTGTCGTTTAACGAAATGTAAACGAGATATTCACTCTAACTACTGCAGGAGTCACGAATTTTATTCGGACGGTTTTCAATACAATATCGCTTTTTTTAGTAATTAAATTATTTATTAACGTCCAATTTTTGCAACTAAGGCTAATTGGGACGGGTTATCTACAGGTTAACAACCTTTTCTAGCCAGTGTGGGACAAAAAAAAAAAAGTAAACAACCCACCACACGAAACCAATTTACCTGGACACTAGCTAATACCCTTCGCTTGGCAGATCTGAGGCAAGTAAACAGACTTGGACTAAACGTAAACACCTACACGCAAACAAACTAATACGGTGACCAGGCGCATAAAACCTACTGACCAACAGACATCTAACTCAGTACAACTTTTTGACGGTCTTGAAGCTGGTGCCATTGCATCGAAAGCTGTACTCGACCATCAGCCAGTGACGACGGTCTCCACCGACAGGTATGACAACAGTATCATTTATATTGGCGGTTCTAACCCTTTATTTGAATTACTAAGGATTTTATTTATTGAATCCCACCACTAAATGAATTCCTTTGGCCAGGCGGGAAATCGAACTCTTCTGTAATTAGATGACAGACTTCAGTAAAACATGAAAGATATTATTTTAAGCTAACAAATCTAGTAAAAGAGACAACAAGGAGTTGCTCCAACTAGTTAACTTTTTTCTGATTATAACAGAGTACTTTTATTTATGGGCGTTCACCTTTATCTCACATGGCAAACCTAGAGTGGCGAGTTCGATTCTCGCCTGGGCAAAGGAAATTATTTAGTGACGAAATTCATTAAATAACATCCTAAAATCCCACCCTGGCTAGAAAAGTGTGGTAACCCGTAGATAACCCGTCCCAATTAGCCTCAGCAAAAAGTGGACGTTGATAAATAATAATAATATTTATGGGAATTATATAATGTACCATTAATATTTGCTCGAAAGTTTTGACCTTGTCCAAAATATTGGTTGGAAATTTGACCACAGGGTTCTAAAAATAACACAGAGAATAAGAAAGGAATTCCTCTACCGATATAGACTAAGGGTATTTATTATTCTGGTTCATTAATAATTCCAACATTTTGTTTTATGATAATATCTCAATGCCGAGAGCTCTAAATAAATAAAAACTATACTAGCTACACACACCATTATATTGTGCGGATTAAATTAATAGAAATTAAAAGCCTACTGAATGTTTTATATGCCCGGAATCATGGGCAGTCAGTTTTAATTCACTCAATATTGAAACACGTTGTTCATGATAATATAGTTTATTAGCTCAAAAAGCGTTGGAAATCTCACGTACTAAATTTGAAATTCAAAATAATATGCATATTCTCCGTTGCAATTGAAGGATAATGCAAGTGGTTGATATTTGCATCTCATCGGGATGGCTGAAGACATACTGTGTTAAACAATAACTATGCATGCTCAGCCAGATGGTGATGTAGCTTTGAAGCGGCACAACCATCAATGACTGGCTCCCTTCGCCTCAAAGCAGCAATTGACTAAAGATGACCCATTAGCGAGTACATCGTCTCTCTCGGGATGACAGTTTGCGCCAAAATGAACTCACTAGATTAATAGAAATATATTCAGGTGAAAATGAGAAATAGGCAAAGCCCTTTACATTTGAAGAATGAGGCATTTTGAGACATTAATGGCGACACAAAGCTAGTGAAGACAGCTCAAATAGCTTTAAATGCATTTTAAACTTAAACTTGATTTTATATGAGAAATAATTCATGTTTGGTGAGGAAGTTTTTATGTCGGAAAATACGACATGCCCTCAGTAGAAATGAAGATAAAACGAATCACAAATACGCCAAGATCACCATGATGAGGTGGAAAGACAACATATTGTTACGTTTTTATTACCAAAATCTGTAATAAACGTTGTTTATAAGAGTTCTTTTGGGTGGCAAAATTAAACACACACAAGTTTTACAGTTTTTATCACTGCACAATTTTTTTAACAATGCACTTCACACTTAGTGAATTATTCTTAACTACTACCCACAGTCTGCACTGATAGGCTTCACTGTTCTTGTTATTACACAGTCAAATAAGTCACTCGCAATACACAAAAGCAATACGGCACTGCACTGTCTTAATCACGGCACTATACTGCTACTTACAGAGTCACGGCACAACACTGTTCTTCAAATAAAAACACTTTACCGCACGGCAACTAAGCCGCACTGTAGCACTGAACGCAATTGATGATCACTTGAAGACAGCTGAAAACAAAACAAAACTAAACTGTCGGGCGAATTGCTCATGTATTATATAGAGGAGCGGGAAAACATCAAAGGATGAGGCCAAGACTCTTCCAGTAAGGACTGATAGGGACTAGGACGGGCGCGACCATCTAACGGCACCCTTTGATCTCCTCTGCACTCCTCAAACACGAGAACATCTCTGTCCAATTCTTTCATGTATTTAATTTTCGCAACAATATTCTCTCGTTTGGGAGTATTATCGTTCACTACATATATACCATAGCCAAGCATGAACCTAGCAGGATGTTCACGGAGAGCTACAACAGAAGCTAAAGTTAGAGCTACAAGTCTAGAAGGAACTCTTACTGATACAACTGCATTTTATTTGTAAACACAAACATAGGTTGTGAATGGCTGTAAAACGTGGATTCTCACTTGGATAACAGAAGTGGATATTATTAGAAGTGGAGCAAGAAAAGCAATGGGCAGAGCAAAAGGTGGCTTACACTTACAGGTGACTTTGTTGAGTTACTTAATTACCCTGGGAAGAACCAGAAGGAATTCTCAAGATAGTCCTTTTGCGGGTATTAATTAAATAAATGACTTAGGTCACAACTAGGATTTCTTATTGGGGCAATAGTAAAAATAATTTTGTTACCCATTTCTTTCAAGACATTGAAAACGGGAGTAAATGTTGAATATGTCACAAAATGAGTCAAAATACATTTCAAGGAATGGTATATGGATTCTAAACAAGACCCATTTGGATTCAGACCAGAAGAAGAAATGAGAAGAAAGACGAAAGTTTTAAATAGATATCATGAATGTTCCACTGAAACTATTGGGCTCTTTCAACGCTACAACGATTTAAAGTCAATTATTCAGGTCATTTGTATGAAGGAACTGAAGTCAAACAGTCAATGGGTTTCAGTAAGTATAGTGGTATTAAGAGGTTGCTACCCACTAAACAATCAAAGCAAATGTAATTTTCCAATCAAGTTATTCAACAAAAATTCTGTTTTCCATTTATGTGATGTTATCCACACGATTCAATGTTATCGATAGAGTTTCGAAAAAATAATAAATACTGGCATAAATACAAAACCTATTTTAAATTGATCTTTAAATGTGTGTGCGTGCGCGCTCGCGCGGGTGTGTGTGTGTGTGTGTGTATTTGTATGTGTGATAGAGAAAGTGGGAGCATATGATTGTGAATGTTTAAGATTTTAACAAATTTAATCTGTTAATTTTATTTATGTAAATACTAATTTTTATTTATTTGATTTTAATTTTAATTTTAACCATTGAAAGTATAATTATCTAGTTTCTTTATAAGATATTTTTTTTGTTAAATTTAATGTTTCGTTTTCTTTCCAGTTAATTTTGTTTTTAGTTTATTTGTTGATTCGTGTTTTTCTCTCTTTGGTTGTGTTTTGTTATTTTGTTGTGTTTTGTTATTTGGTTGCGTTTTGTTATTTGATAGTGTTATTAGTTTGTTCTATTCAAATTTTATTGTTTAAATTGTTTCTGTTAATGTTTTCATTTTTTATTTTGTTTATATCCATTGTTTTTTTATGAGCAATATCGCCTCGCAGCGAACGCTCAACAATAAATAAATATATAAATTGATCTTTGATGGATGTATTTCAAGATGGAAAACGTTACAGTGGAAATGAGATGTGTCAAATTGGTAATGATTATGAATTCTCGCCCGAAAAGAGAGATTTTTCATTCAGAATAGAACACATATTCATTCTCGCTGTACTCGATATAAATTAAAATGAAGGCTTCGTATTATGTTCTTGGATAATTTCGGAATTCGATTAGCAGTCCAAATAGCTACTATAAACCAGTATCAAAAGATTTTATGTAATGTACAAACAAAAATCCTGGCACAGCATCTGCAGTCAATATCTGAAAATTGGAAGTTTTACATAAAAATAAAATTATGAAGAAGAAATCTCTGCATCAAAGCCCTAAATGTAAAATCATTCTTCAAAGTGTGTGGCAATAGATGGAGAAAACGTAACGAAGGTCTATCCTAAAATGGGCGAATGAAATATTAGGAAGCAGTGCCGTTGCCGTTTGGCGAGGGTAAGTACCAAATTATAAAGTTATTTGAAGGAGGCAGAGGATATTTGGCTGATAAATGGCACGATTTCTCATGAATCGGGCTTTGATTGCCTTTGTTAATGGCACCCCTAACTACTGATCTCACTTAGAAAGTTTCATTACATTTCTGGACGATTGCCTATCGACAACCAAGCCCAACTTGTTCTACACTTCTCATTCAACTTCTGCCTTTTCTTAAATGTATATTCATTGAATTCATTATAATAATAAAAAGGAAGTATGCAAAGTCATAATAGTGTCTGGTAAAAGGTTATAGCCTTTATAACTTATATGTCTCAGCTGAACTTGCCTCTTTCAGAATAGCGAAAATGCCTTTCGCAAACAAATAGAATATCAAACTACATGTAAACAATTTGGCTGCTCTGGAAACAAAGAAAATGTGAGTGGAGCACGATAAAAAAAAAAAAAAAATCTTGTTTGAAAATTCAATTAGACTTTGAGTTGGCTATATTACTGAACTTATTGCCGCTAGCTGCTAGAGTAGCGCAGAGCTATAACAAAGCTTATTTGATTTCTGACAACACAAATCTTTCTCACTTCATTCCAACTTTTGTCGGCTAGTTCAATCTTGGTCTCCATATACCACTTCTTTTCTTTCTCCTAGCCATTATTGTCGAATAAGCCAATTCATTTGGGACTGTAATAAAAAGCTCTAAAACTTCCTCAATCGCAATTAAATGCGTTACTTACAGTTTTTATTAAAAGTACTAAATAAATCATGATTTACTGTAGTCTGTGTATATTACGACATTTTACGCGTGCCAGAGAGGATGTGGTAGAAACTGGTAATTATATATTTCTGTATTTGGCAAAAAGATAAACAGGTACTATACCTTAAAGCTATCCTTTATTTTCCTAAAGTGTATTGTTTCCCATCCTGCTGACTCTGTTTTTCTTTCCTAACAACTTCCAAGTTTTAGATGTCTTCAGTTTTATATTTGATACCAAGTAATGGAAGGATTCCATTGAAGCTTATTAAGTATTAAAGAAGTATCGTTAAAAGCGTGCCGAGCTCTGCCTTGTAGTGTTGTTCACTTTTAAATTTAATATTATATGATCTCCTCAATTTACTCCCTAATGTACCGAAAGTTCTATTTCATTTTCCTATCCCATTTTTGTTTATTCCCTACTTTTAAAACTAGGGAAAACCTTTGTTCAGTTAAGCAAGTCGCTATAGGCCAATTTCAAACCGGCATAAAATACGTAAACTCATTAATACCTAAAAAAAAGGACGATATTAATGAATGTTATTCCCCCAGGGATATACGTTCCTCTATGTAATATATTTCCAGATTAATTGTTCTCTAAAATATATTATGCATGAAGAAACCCTTCTTCATTCCTCATTGGTGTGATTCGAAATGTACAAAGTTAACGCATATGGATTTTACATATTTCTCGGTCCCTATCTTGAGAAACTCAATTTCCACATATACTTCACTTAGAGATTAATACCCGAGGTTAATGATAATTTATCTACGGTGTGTGCGTCAACGACAGAAACAAATCAATGTGGTTTGCAATATCCATGGAAGAACTAAAAATAAAATGAAACAATTGTAGTAATATAAATAGAAATAGTGTTAGTTTTAATATAAATCTACAATATTTGCTACTCCGACGAATTGGAGTATTAAGATGAATCTTCTCTTATGTAGAAAATGTTTCAGATGTTAGCGGTTGAAACATAAGAAGAGATCAGGCATATCGATCTTCGCAGTTTCACCTGGAAATTGTATAAATCTAAATGTTGAAGCCGTTCAACCTGGGTTTTTGCTGTTCAACCTGGCCTTGGAGAAGGTAATACGTGAAGCTTCCAAGGCGAATGAGCGAGTACATGTAGGCATGATGCACAAATTCCTCGCACATGCAGACGACGTAGACGTCCTCGGGAGTAAAAAGAGGATATGGTGTCTCAAATGGGCTCGTAGATATCAGCGGCAAAAGATGTAGACTTGCAAAAAACCAAGATAAGGCAATGTACATGGTACTGAGCTGTAACCTAAATCTCGAATGCAGCTTCCTGATTTCCTGCAGCTCCTTGGGGACCTATCCTTCCCAAAAATAGAAAGCTTCAAACACCTCGGAGCTAGAGTAACCTCTATCAACGAACAGTTTACTGAAATCGATCAAAGGATAACTAGTGCTATCCGCACTTTCTTCTCAGTTTCTCAAGTCTTAAGATCAAGGAATATCTCAGGAACCTTGAAACTAAGGTTCTATAACTCCATTATCAAACCTGTAATTTATGTATGGGTGAGAGACATGGGTGTTGGGGGTGCGCAAGTTTCATAGATCCATAATAGGCCCATAGTGGGATGGTGACTTAAGACTTCGGAGAAGGAAGAGGAGATTATATCTGAAACGAAAGAAGCGATTTCACATGGTAGATAAGCTAAGAGATTACAATGTGGGTAGGACATGTGGCAAGAAGCAACCCAACCGGCAATGACAAGGAATGCGTCATTGGTAGGTAACCGGTCATGAGAGAGGCCGAAGATGATATGGGTTGACAGATTGAAGAACGGCATACGGATGTGGTGGACTGGAAAGCCGTCGCCCATGATAGGCAGAGGTGGAGGAGGCTTGTATTGGCCGCTAAAGATCTTCATAGGCTGTAAAGTCAACTGAAAAAAATAAATTGTTGAAACTATTGAATTTTTTAATCATTAATTGAACCTAATGAACCGGCTGCATCACTTAGTACAGCATCATAGCTGCGATTACCAGAGTCTGCAGATAGAATTATGAATTAGCTCTGAGTGTTAGTTAAAAACGGTACTCAGGAGAGAGCTTTTGAACTTGTTCAACAAAGTTATAGTTAAAAAAGTTTGTTTTCATTATCTTTTACTTTGATAAGGAGTTATCTATGAAGTGCTATGAATTAAAGAAATAGAGGTTGTGTTACTACACTGAATCTCAATAAATTCCATCAAATAAGCAACAATCACTAAGTGGGCCAATGTTTCCTCAGAGGAAGTAATCTTGTTAATATAAGTCAAAGCCAATTCTACAGGGTTTATTCCCTTTCCGATAAATATGTGTCGGGAGTTAATGAAAATAAATGTAGAACAAGCCGTAAAGCCATTGGGCTGGATGGTGAGGCCGGGGTATGGCCTGTACGGGCTCTCGGATACAAACTGCCCAATTTCCTGCAGCTCTAACCTCCTTATCTTCATTACCAGCTGATGTATTGGGAGCTTCATCTGAGTTTAATCTCTCCATATTCTATCCTAAGATTAAATCTGGGGCCATTGTCTTCACAATCAATAGGTTCACCTTTCTGGGTCCTTCATTACTTTTGGATGGAATACCAACGGAATTTGTTAATCAATTTTACAGAAGCACTTCAAAGTAAATAGCTCTTCTAACACCTCTCTCGAGTTCATTTAATTAATATAAACATGTCTGCTTTCTATCAAATTAAATAAATTAATGAACAAGGCCAGTAATGTTTAAAACTGAAGTCTAATATTTAATTTCTCTTTAGATAAAACAACTTGAAATATTAAAAATTGTAACTGTAGCAGTTAGTTCAGCAATGCAGTTGTTTCATGAAAAAGAAAATACATTTACACACACACACACACACACACACACACACACACACACACACACACACACACACACACACACACACACACACACACATATATATATATATATATATATATATATATATATATATAATTGTATCCTCTGTCTGTACATTGATTTTTTTCTCAAAATTTCAAGATTTTTCGTTCGTTTCACATGTCATAGGCACCATAACTGCATTTTGTTTCTTTCGTGTCTGTTTGTTTGTTTGTTACCTTTTCACGCATAAACGGCTGAACCGAATTTTATGAAACTTGGTATGTATATACTACTAACCCAACTTAGACATTAGGCTATATTAATATTTTCTGTGACGAACAGGAGTGGAGGTTATAAGGGAGGCCTGAAATTAAAAATAGCGATATTTCGTTTCCTATTTATTTTTCTTCAATATGCAGATAACAAAAGTTGTTTATTTTGTTATTTAGAGTAACTTCTGTTAAATACACTGTATTTAATAAATATATATTTGGCGTATACGGATGTAGAAATGAGTTATACGCTAAAAACTATAACGGGAATCAACAATTTTTTTTGGCATCAAAGACTCAACGGAACTAAACAAAACTATGTGAATTATCAGTAACTCCTACATGATAATAAGCTGTGCCATTATTTCTAAGGACGAGCAGGAGTGGGGGTTGTAAGGGAGGCCTGAAATTAAAAATAGCGATATTTCGTTTGCTATTGGTTTTTTGGCAATTATGCACATCGCAAAAGCTGTTTATTTTGTTATTTAATGTAACGTTTGTTATATTTACTTTTGTTTTATAACTAAGTATAAACGAGATATACACTAAAAAGCAAAGCGGGAGCCGGCAGTTTTATTGGGCTCTAACAATTGAACGGAACTTAACAAAACTCGGTATGTGTGTTAGCACTAACTCCTCCATGATAGTAAGCGGTACCAACATTTCTAGGGAGGAGCAGGAGTGTGGGTTGTAAGAGAGCCCTGAAATTAAAAATGGTGATATTTCGTTTTTTATTGGTTTTTCGGCAAATATGTACATAACAAAAGTTATTTATTTTGTTATTTAGAGTAACTTTTGTTATATTTACTTTTGTCGTATACCAAGTATAAACGAGATATACACTAAAAACTAAAGCGGAAGCCGACAATTGTATGTGGCACTAACGAGTGACCGGAACTTCGGAAAACTCGGCATGTGAATTAGCATTAAAACTTAAACGATTATAAGCTATATTAATTTTTTTAGGTTCAGACGGGAGGGGGGGGAGGGGTTAAGAGAAGCACGAAATAAAAATTTGCGATATTACATTTTCTGTTCGGTTTTCAGTCACTGTTGGCCTTTGTACCGTATCAAGGGAAAGGAAGTTTAATTCAAACATAGTTTGGATGACAGAATACTTTCTATGATTATGAATTATATATAAAAATAAACTACATGCACAGGAGACGGGAAATATAAAACTATTGTGGACAGTGAAGCGAACCTTACATAACAAATAATTTTATTATTATCAAATCCACAGCAACGACGGGTATACATCGGGAAATGTTAAAATATTGTGGAAAGTAAAGGCTTGCCAAAAAAAATACTCTCATCATTAAACCTCAAATGAATTCCTGAGCGAAGCGGGGTACCTTAGCTAGTATATATATATATATACTAGCTCAGATACCCGGTTTCGCCCGGGAATTGATTTGAGACTGAATGGTGATGGTATTTTTTTGGCAAGGCTTTACTTAGTGCAATATTTTGACATTTACCCGTCCCAGTGTTTAGGGTTAATACCCGTCGTTGGCATTTGTTAATAATAAAATTAATTTTTTATGTAAGTCTTCACTGTCCTCCAAATTGTCATATTTCCCGTCTCCTGTGCATTATGCATAGATTTCAGCTATTAAGGGCAAAATATAAACATTGATTTGAATTAATTTTTACAGCTGAGGTACCTGATAGTTCAAATAGGAATGAATTGTTGAGCATATCAATATTTCTACGCAAATTACTTGCTCCACACATTGTTCCTGGAGAAATGTAAAAAAAAAGAAGTTAATCTAAATAACAAAGTAAACAACTTTTGTTATGTGCATGTTTGTTGAAAAACAAATAGACAATGAAATATCGCGAATTTTTATTTCTGGTCTCCCTTATAACCGCCACTCCCGTTCTAACCTAAACATTTGAATATAGCTTATAATCATAGAAGAATTAATGCTAATTGACATACCGAGTTTTGTTAAGTTCGGTTCAATCGTTAGCGCCCAATAAAATAGATGACTCCCGCTATAGGTTTTAGCGTATATCTCGTTTATAATTCGGTATAAGAAAACAAGTGTATATAACAAAAGTTACTCTGAATTACAAAATAAACAACTTTTGTTATGTGTATATTTGCCGAAAATCTAATAGGAAACGAAATATCGCTATTTTTAATTTCAGGCCTCCTTTATAACCCCCACTCCTGCCCGTCTTTAGAAATGTTAGTATAGCTTATTATATTGAAGGCGTTAGTACTAATTTACATACCGAGTTTGGTTTAGTTCGGTTGAGTCTTTAGTGCCAAATAAAATTGTAGACTCTCGCTTTAGTTTATAGCTTATAACTCATTTATACTTCCGTATACGGCAAAAGTGCATATAATAAAAGTTACTCTAAATTACAAAATAAACATCATTTGTTATGTGCATATTTGCTGAAAAAGCAATAGGAAACGAAATATCGCTATTTTTAATTTCAGGCCTCCCTTATAACCCCCACTCCTGTTCGTCTTAGAGAATATTAATATAGCTTAAAGTCTAAGTTGGGCTAGTAGTAATATACATACCAAGTTTCATAAAATTCGGTTCAGCCGTTTATGCGTGAAAAGGTAACAAACAAACAAACAAATAAACAAACAAACAAACAAACAAACAGACACGAAAGAATCAAAATGTAGTTATGGTGTCTATGACATGTGAAACGAAAAGTTATCGTGAAATTCCACGAAAAAAATCAATGTACAGACAGAGGTTACAATTTTATATATATATAGATATATTTATATAACTCATCACATATGTCTGTTACATATTCGTCTATTCTAGGTGGAAATCATCACACTCATATCTATTAATTATTGTTATTATTTAATTATTGTTATCCTCCAGGATAAGATATATATATATATATATATATATATATATATTCATAATTTATATAATAAAACTCTAAAGTTTGTCTGAAATTATATATGGTTTTTTTAGTATTTTAGATTTTTTCAAGAGATAGCATGTGTTATTACATTTTTATTGCTACTAGATGCATAAAAATGTGGTTACTCTACGCGATTAAGATTCACATTGAGTGACGACGGATTGAATAGGACCGATTTTCTTTGATTAATTAAAATGGTTCAAAAGTATATGTTTTATACCAGAGAGCTATGGACTCAAGAGAAATAAGTACTGAAGAGGGGAAAGTATAAATACTGTGTGAAGCGGGACTATGCCTAACAAGATTCTTATTATTCAGTCTCTTAAGATTTACAGAGCAAAGCCGGCTGACTCAGAATCGCGTTATGTCTATTGAGTCAAATAAATTTCTATCTAGAAGAGCAAGGAAACCTTCCCTAACTGTGTACGAAACCACTGCCACTGTATTTATTCAAATTAATATTAAGTATTTTAGAAATTTGGTAATTTCAGCAACAGGTCGATTGACATCTATCCAGTCAGGACTAATAGAATTATGCCTATATTGAGCCTAGCCACCAGTTCGGGTCGAAAACGAGATAATTATCTTGTGTCTAAGAAATATCTAAGCCCCAGTGTCATAATAACTGAAGTTTGCAGGTATGCCATTTTCAGGGAGGGGGAATATATTGACTATATATGCACAAATGAGAATAAATTTAATTCAAAAAGTATTGGTCTGTTGCGCTTTTTCGCGCAGCCAGTGGCAATTTATCGGATATTAATGGAATGAGCGGAACACCTCATCACTATTAAACAAATAGCGGAAATACTCTATGAGTTCGAAAATGTTCCGCATCTCCGTGCGACGGTCATAAAACATTGTAAAAAGTCCGTCACGCGGAGAGACAAACAGTTACGGAAATGGCCGAACTATCTTTCGGCGGAAACGAATAGAACCGACCTTAGCCGATCTCAGCTCGCTGTTATCGGCAAAAACTTAATAAAAATGCAAATATCTTGGTTAATATTTAAGATAGAGAATAAATGAATATAACAATATTTATAGTAAATTGAATTTGCAATAAGATTGGTTTTATACACTTTTTCGATACGACGTATAGTAATGGAGATATTTGGAATTTTCGAAAATCTCCCCACTGAACCCCTCCCTCCCACTAGTCCAACTTCAGCCGTTAACGAACTTGATCTTTCTTTTTACATAAAACGATTAAATACCGAGTTTGGTGACGATTAAACAAAAATTGCAACCGCTAGAGTGTTAACAGACATATATACATATATATATATATATATATATTTATATATATATATATATAGTTTTGAAAGGACCTCATTTTCGTCTTCTCCTGGGTAGGATTGATGGACATTTGAAGAAATTTTTCGAAAATCGCGTCATGAGTACGACCTCAATAACTGATTTCCCTTTAGGGAAATCTGCTAAAAGTTGCTAGCGACCGTAAGAGTCATTAGGAACACCTAGCAACCCCAGATCATCAGATTGACGGAGGTCTTGAGGTTACCACTGTCTTAAGACAAGGAGACTCATAATCTTCTGAATTGTTCAGAATTAAAATTCCTTGGGATTAGTTGGAAGAGTTTGCAAGTGTACCTAAGGCTGATAGGAAATGTAAAAAGTCCGTCACGCAGGGGCTGCGTAAACTAAGCAGATATCCCATGTGAAGTTTAGCAATAGAGAAATCTGCATACTGGTAACACAACACCACAATGAGTAAATACAAGCGTTAATGAGAAATCTATCTGTTAAATTTAATAAATTTCCAACTGGAACGGCTTCTGAATTGTAAGAATAATTTATATTTTAATAACTCAAATTTTAATAGTTCAAGAACTAAAGAAGGGGGGGGTGGACGAACAGAACATATTTGCACAAATCTCACAAAGTAACGAAGGTAAGGTAAGGTTAGAAACGACAAGTAAGGTTAGAAGAGGCTTGCACTAGACCCGAACAGTTACGAAAGCGGCCGAACTAATACGAACGTTACCCGACCACGTGTCCCACAGACTTCATAAAAATGAAAATATCTCGGTTAGAAAGAGAATAAATCAATATAACAATATTTATAGTAAATTTAATTTGCAATAAGATTGGTTCTATACAATTTTTCGATCCGATGCATAATAACGGAGATATTTTGAATTTTCAAAACTCCCTCCCCTTTTAACCCCCCTCCCTCTGGCCCGATTTCAGCCATTAACGAACTAGATCTGTCTTCTTACATAAAACGGTTAAATATCGAGTTTCGTAACGTATTATATATATATATATATATATATATATATATATATATATATATAAAATTTTGAACGGACCTCATTTTCGTCATCTCCTGGGCAGGATCGATAGACATTTGAAGATATTTTTCGAAAATCGCGTCATGAGTACGACCTCAATAGCTGATTTCCCTCAAGGGAAATCTGCTAAAAACGAGAAACCGAAGAAGGAGTTTGGTTGTCTTGTCTAATTAGCGGGGGTCAATAATTTTATTGGGGTCTAGAGTGGACTAAACAAACATGGAGCATCTTCCATGATTATAAGCTATATAGAAATTTCTAGGGAAGACCAGGAGTGGGGGTTGTAAGGGAGGCACTATATGAAACAACTCCATACTTCGTTTTCTATAATTTTTTTTTTGCAAACAGGCATATATCAGAAGGTGTTTATTTTGGTTTTAGAAAAACTTTTGATATACTCACTTTTGTCCTTCAAAAGTGTCCTGGGTTGTGATCCCCCGGGCTTCGCTGGGAGCATTATATTATAAAATGATTCAACCTTACTACCGAGATGGTCACGCCATGATGAACAGTAACTAACTAACCAAGATAGTTCGACGTTACCACCTCGGTCACGGTAGTAAGGTCGTATAATATATGTACAACAGCTGAAATGGTGTTACAAAGGAAGTGAAACATAAAAAGTAGAAAATAAATTAGTGGATGATAATTAATTTGTTTTTCACCTATTTACCCTCCGATATTTTACTTTCAATATATTTAAAGTGCTTGTTAGTTTAATAATTGTAAATTATGATAAACAACTTTCGCCCAAAGAATCATTCTACACTGAGTTAGTATTCTGGACGGTGGAAGTGACTTCTAATGTAGGTAGATGAAAGAATTGCCTACGGTCACACTGTATCAAGTTTATTAAAATGACAGAGAGATTTTGATGCAGTGCATCATCATCAGTGCCCGAAGGTCCTGGATGTTGACCTGACGGCTCTTGGAGCTAGACTGACCTTCTTTCCTAGAAGGCATACATTCTACACTGATTTGAGAATGACCGAACATGGCATATATTGACGCGCATTCAACCATTCCAAGGGAAAATGATTTTTAAGATTTAAGCACTCGAAATGTTGTAAAATATGCAGTGCATTTAAAATCAAATTTAATTAAGTTAACTATTTTTTGTCGGTCTGTTAATAAATGCATCTTAAAAATTAATGCATGAGCACTAAGGCGAGATAATATGTCGGCTGAAGTTAGTTGGAGCCCATTGATTAATTTGTAATTTCTGTCAAGCGCTTATTATAATTAAATGCGATCTGCCAATAGTAAAGTTCGGTCCCAAAATAAATGGAGGGAAATTCACTAATGCACCATATATATTCAAGGGGTTTTCTCTATCTTGGAATGATATTGGTATGCAGTGAGGTATATTGGGCAAGGTTATACTGCTCTGCTTGCTCTGGGTATCGTTGGAATAAGGCTGCCATTGCTAAACTGTCCTCCGGCTCT